>JAYMFT010274568.1:0-10577 GCA_038088735.1 Panulirus argus
ACACACACACACACACACACACACACACACACACACACACACACACACACACACACACACACACACACACTCACAGACACACACACACACACACACACACACACACACTCACAGACACACACACACTGCAGAGTCCATAACAAATAGTAAACAAGATAAGCCATGGTTTCATTCCATGGAACAAAAGTTCATTTGGTGCAGCAGTGTTTGTCAGTGGACCAGGTGACCCACCTTAAACTTTCAAGTCGACAGGAATTCTCAGTTTTACAAAAGAACAATAAAAAAAAAAACATTCTTACTGTGACGTAAACCTTTCTTCAATTGGCCCTAGAAATATAGCCATAGTAATGTTCCTAAAGATGTGCAAAAAAATCTGGACAACTCTAATTTTTGCATGATAAAGCATTCCAGCTTGAGAAATATGGCCTGTAAAATGTTGTTTAGTCTACCTTTCAACCGAAGGAACAGATTTTGTCCAGCAGATGAGAAACCGACTTTTATTTTTTTTCTTTTCTTTGTGGCATCTTTTTTGCATGACTCTTCGTGTTTCAAGGTTCATTTCGTGACTGGGGAATTATGGGTCTTTGGAACAAGAAATGTAGGTCTGAAATATGGTCTCCAAAGGCACGATAAGAATTGAGAAAAGTCCGGGATTTGGTCATGTGATATGTGTAGGAAGCCTTTATTTGACAGCACTGTAAGGTAACATTGGCGTTATGCCTTCCTTTGATGTATGTGCGTGTGTGTGTGTGTGTGTGTGTGTGTGTATTTATCTATTCATACTGTAAGGGGAGGAAGTTTTACGTTCGTGAAGTCCCTGTCGTACAACGTTTTAAGCTTTTATATGCTGTCTCTGCTTACTATTTCATCGTCTATATCATTCCATTCATCCACCATTCTCATAATGCAAAAGTAATTCTTTATATCATCCTTAAGAAGTTTCTTGCTTAACATCATGATATATCCTCCTGTTCTTCTATCCTGAATACCTTTCGAGGAATTGTTCTGTCAAATATATATATATATATATCATCCGAGTATTGGAATTCATTTTTCAGTCGTTCTTTCGTGCTAGAATTGACTGATGGGAGCATTCAATGTCAGACTGACAGCCTGGCGCCCGCTGACACTCTCGGGGCCCACAGTTTGGGGTTTGTTATATTGTTATCAGCTGTTACGCTTGCTTCTTGGGTTTACCAGCTGGGGCCCATCAAGTTGGGTCCACCGTCTTGAACCCATCGGTTATGACTTACCACCTGATGGGCCCTACACCTAGGGCCCATCAGGTGAGACTCATCAACTAGGTCCTAGTATCTGGGCCCATCATTTGCCCCCCCCCACCCCACCCAACCACCAGCTGTAACCTATCACCTAAGGCGCATCGTCTTGGTCCCGTCAACAACGGCGCGTCATCAAGGAGCCCATCAAATATAACCTTTCCTCCCGGCCCCATCACCTAATCCCTCCCCTACACCCCCCACTCCTACCACCACCACCATCACCACCGTCTCAAAACACATCCTACGTAACTCTCCTTTAGCTACAGTATTGCCCTCCTAGACTGCGAGAAGCGTTTTTAAGACGAGCCTTTCTTCTTTTTTTTAACTTTTTGAAGCTTGAAGATATTCCATTTAGCGGCCGAGAAGCAAGATTTTCCTTCAGAACTCCGCTGGAACCGACGGCATAAGTTTTGCAGGGCGGGAGACGAGAGAAGGTCATGAAAGATTACTTCTGAATCCTTAAGTATCGACGCCATGTTCGATGCATTCCGAACGCTGGTTCGGACTCTCTCTCTCTCTCTCCCTCTCTCTCTCGACGCTCCGTTTTCTCCACCTCATTTATTAGATTACTCCATATACAGTTCAGTATCAAACCAATTTATTAGAAGCACCAGGTTCAATATAATATAAACCAGGAGATAAATCATTCTCCAAAGATAACTCAAGAAGCAAAACAGTACGAGTTCATAACTCGGGATTCGTGTCTTTTTTTTTTTTCTTATTCGAAGCGTGTTTGTTAGGTTCTTAACCTGGATAGAAAATGGGATGGTTCCCATTTACCCAAGGCTGGCTGGCGTGCTGCCCTCTAGCAGATCCGCTTGAAACTATTCTTCGCCTCAGCCCCACCACCGTCTCGTCGCCCCTTATGGATTTTTCACAATGCCTCAGCCTTCCCTGCTGCAACGAAGGCAAATAATATTAAATGGCGGAAGATCTCCGAGCCTCATCCGCCATTGTCATAAATTCTACACGTGGAAGGGAATTAAACTTTCACAAGTGACGGAATTTTATGGAAATCAGGGTTTTTTATTTTAAAGAGGGTAGGGGGGTGGGGGAGAAAACGGATTACTGGCTAAAGAAATGGGATTTTATATGGGTTTTAGGATTTTATGGGTTTGGGGTTTGTGGTCTACAAAGTTCAACGCGTAACAAGCCTAAAGGAAATTCAGATTTGCTTTAGTTTAGAGAAAAGATGATGACTGACACAGACTGTTGTTTTGATGAACACAGTCTTACTCAGATGAGTGATAACACAGTCTTACTTTGATAAGTGATGAACACTGTCTTACTCAGATGAGGGATGAATACAGTCTTACGCAGATGAGTGATAGATAGGTTGATGAATGATTAGTACAGATTCTTACTTTGATGAATAATGGATATAGAATAATCATTGTCTGCTTCTTCCATCTCTCTCTACGTCACGGATCAGAGATGTGCAACAGACTGACTCTGTTATGGACCAGAAGTGCAATGGACTTACCGTGTTTAAGGCCAGGGATGTGACACAGACTGACTACAAGTGCAACAGACTTACCGTTTTTACTGCAGAGGATGTGACGCAGACTGACCTTGTTATAGAGAAGATGTGACATAGATTGACTCCATATCAACGGTGTGTTGACCAGTGTAGTATTTTCCAGTGCTTCCGACGTGTAAGACACTGTTGTGTATGGCTTTGGGGACATATAAGACAGTTTTTTGTATGACTGTGGTGTTTTCAAATCGTCTACACTCCACGCTGAGAGGGAATTGTTCCGGATATAGGCAGTTTAGGACGATGAGATGGGACCCCAATATATCTGTCATCAGTGGGTCAGGGAATGACAGCTCCCTATATCGCCAGCACTTGATAATAAGAAGTTAAAGTGCTCTAAATATCGCCAGGGAGTCAGTGGAAGGGAATGACAACTCTGTATATTACCAGCATTTGGTGATTAGAGTTGAGATTTCTTAAACATCGCCAGAAAACGATGATAAAGTGTTAAGAGCTCTAGATATCTCCAGAACTCGACGATGATTAATAAGAGTTCTATTTTTCCGCCAGAACTTGACGGTACACTTGGACCCTCTGCGTATCGCCATCATGCAACGTCAGAAAAGGAACCTCAGAATATCAGCTCCAGTCGACCAGGCGAATGATAACTTCTGAAAAATTTCCTACAGTCGATGATGATGGTAGAATATCTGAATACTCCCTAAAACTAGATGTGGTTATAGAATACCGACAGAATCTTGATGTGAGGACGGGAACGTTCAAATATCACCAACGCATACTAGGGTGAATCTGGACACTGAAAATTGTACCTCCCAAGAACCTTGTAAAGGTTTTCGGATATCTTTCTTGCTTGCTTTAGAAACCGTCTCAGGTAGCATCTAGAAATCCTGACGTGATTGTAGGAGAAGGCTAGCGAAGTCTAGTGGCCAGTCTCCGTAAGTTAGACGATAATTCTCGATGGAACCTTCGCTTCTTCATGTCTTATATTAATGAATCCTTGTTTATCACTTGTCCTTCCCTGTCACATCCTTGTGAATCTTGAACCTAACTGTAGCGCTTTTCTATGGCGTCTAACTGCTACTGTATCTATAGAATTATGCTAGCTGTAGCTTGATGGATTCTTCTTGTACTTACGTATCTTAGTGAAGAAATCGGTGATTAATCATCCCGCTGGCATCTGTTGTTAGAAATCTAAACTAATAGTGTTCCATTCCTAGTTAAACGTAAGACTGATCACAAAAAGTTAGATATACATTCAGAGTCTTAGAGTCTAATGGAGGAACTCTAAGTCAGTAATACACTCTCAGTTTGGTTGGCTTCCGAAAGATTTGTGGTACTTAGCAGACCTTTCGCGACCCTAGGGAATGATAGCAAGGTTTATGCTACTAATCTCCACCGGGAATCGAAATCAGGTTGGGACATTTACGTCGAATACGGTAGCCCACTGTTCTCATGGATTTTCAAAAGCGATCGTTAAAACTTGTTGAAACCTTTGTTTATGGCTCCTAATGTTAAGGCTTCTTATGACTGGTTTACTGAAGCCTCATTCTGATACTTCGTTCAGTATGGTCGTCGATACTTATTGATAAGGCTTTGTAGTCCCCTTTGGATTATCTAGAAAGTTTGATATGCTTTCTCAAATGAATCCTTGATGGTGTTTAAAAGTGGCTGCTTATACTAAAGAAACTTTTCTAACTATTCACTCCTCTTTAAGAAGTTATACCTGCAGCTTGTTTTACAAGTAAATGAAACCTACCTAATTACTCTTTAATGAAGCCTTTCTTATAATGAGGAAGCCTTGCTAATTACTCACACCTGAGTCCTTCTTACATCCAGAAAACCTCGGTAATTGCTCATTTAGAACCTTGCTAATTACTCACACCTGTAACCCTCATACCCTGAGGAAACCTCATTAACCACCCTCACCTAGGGTCCCTCACCGTCTCATGTTTATGAGGCATCGTTAAATGCCCTCACTCGGCGGCTCCCCGCTTATTTTTGGCCAAGCCTCATTAATTATTGCTCTACCAGCAGCAGTACCTACGCTGGAACTCGCTAACCCTTTGTTATATAACCTCATTTTGTGCTCCGGTGCTTAAATGTATGGGGCCTCCCTTAACACACTCGATGTACGCTTCTGTTGCACTTATAGGGATAGAGCTACTTTCTCACCTTTCTCACCAGAAGCTAAATAGATTTAGAGACTGTTAGTCGCCGGCGTGCTAGTCAATCTTTAACCATCCCTCTTCTCATACTGTCTGTGTTTTCAACTTTTTTCAGTGTCTTCCTTCTTTCCAGCAAGCTCATGATGTCCTCAGTCCATCACATTCTAGGACGTCCTGTTGCATGTCTTCCTTGGGAGGTCCAGTTCAGATACTTCTTGGCATGTCTCGTTTCTTCCCTTCCTCGTACATGGTCCCGCCACCTGAGCTTGTTCTCCTCAGTTATTTCTCTTACAGATGTAACGTTTGAATTGTCCTTTATCTTGGCTTTCTTATCCACTCTTGTAACTTCTCTGATTAGTCTGTGCGCTCTCATTTAGGAAGACTAAAAGAATGATGACTCTATATATTAGAGATTTCTTTTCGCACTTTCTCGTTTAAATTCTCGCTTAGTACCCTTACGCTGTGTAGGGTCACTCCTTTTCTATCCCTGCACTTAAACATAGGAAGCCTTACCTCGTACACTGGCTTTAAGCTTCTAATATTCTTATATGGATGAAACTATGATTTTCCACACCCCGTGTGATTATTTTTCACCTGCGGCGGTCATCTTGTTCGTCCTTCAAGCTAAAACTTCGTTTAATACTCTATTTGTGTTTAGGACGGGTCGCTCGTGTATTTGGGAGAGATTTGGCTGAGCCCTGGCTGGCCGGTGGGCCACTAGCGAGAGGTCTGGGAGGCCTGGCGGAGCCATGCCTCACCTTGGGGGCTCCTTGCTGAATAATAGACCTGACACCTGCCCGGCCTCCCGCACCCCGCCACCCCCCGGGGCTGTATGACACCTCGATGGACATCTGTCAGGAGGCGTGTCATGGCATATGTAGGACAGCCTGAGGAAAATATGAGGACAGGAGGTGGACAGGGTCCCGTGAGGGCCCCCACTGACCCGCCCCCCCCGCGGCGGTGGACGTCGCCCCTCAAGACGAGAAGGGCAAGGCGCCCGTCTAGATGGCTTTAAGGGCCAGGACACGAGAGAGGATAGCAGTCAACACGTGGCGAGGACATGGTCAAGACAGGGGTCCAGATGTACATTAGGTCACCCATCAGACATCATCAGAATACCCATCTGAGCAGAAATCAGCGTGGTCTGAGTGTAGTGCCTAGTGGGTGTGGAGCATGGGGTACAAGGTGATGACAGAGTTTATGCTTGTAAAAATTATATTGGTCCGTCAACATTTAGTACTCTTCATATTCTCCCATCTGTCTCTGCTTATTCTTACCGTAATCCGAATATAACTTCTTTCCTAATGCATCTACGCTTGTATATACTATTCTTAGATAGCTAACTGTGTATATGCTATTTCTACATATCTGTCTATCTGTATTTCACCTTACTTCTTTCTTGTTTATATCCGACCAGGATATCTTTCTTTATCCCCAACTAGGATATCTCTTGGTTATCCCAGCCAGGATGTCTTTTAGTTATCCAAGACCAAGATATCTTTTGCTTATCCTTACCAGCTGATCATTTTCACCACTTGCTACAGGAGGATTTGTAAAATGACTGTTTTCCATCTTTGGAACTGACTCATTAGAAGACAGGGTTTTCCACTTCTTTCAAAAATTCATAATTTTCTTCTTCTCTCTTCAGCCTTTATCGATGTTTTATTTTGGGTTTCAAAGTGGAGTTTTTTCCGTGACTGGAACCCTCAACACAGAAGAATATTCCAATCCAAGAACTATTTTGCAAAACCTTGAATAGTTATGGTTCTTTCAATATTTTGACTGATATTTATCGCCACATGCTTTTCAAACTACGGAACCTCAATCGCCCTCATTCTGCCGCACTGGCACAAAACTACGGGACTTCAGTAATTCCTCTGCCTTCCTACGGCACAAACTAGGGCCTGGGCACACTACCTATCCTGTAGAAGCACCACTAAATCTAGGCACGATGCACCTCCCCTACGGCACTCATGGAATACTTCCTCCATCACCTGTACTACAGGACTCCTGCCACGCCTGCATCCCCTTACCTGACCTCTTTTCATACCTAATCCTGCTCCATCTGTAGCATCTTTACCCATCATGATTGCAAAAGACCTTAGACACTTGAGAACACTTTTGAATTTGCATTTGTTAATAGTGATACTTACAGTTGTACAAACACTGAACCTGTGAAGTACTGAGAATCAAAGCCCTTGTTATATATAAAGATCAGTTTTCTGTGTTCTTTCGTGGACATAAGGGAAGAGGAAAGACCCACCCCATCTCCCTCCCTCTACTCCTCATGGTTCTGAACTAGCTTGAAAGGCTTCTTATAATCTTATTGATTAACTTCCTCGAATGCCTAAGTAATTACTCATATTTTTTATCAGAAGCATAAAATCCATATAGATAGGCCTAGAGATTTTCAGTGAAGTATTGGCTTTTGTATATGGTTGAAAAAATCGTAATTCCATTTGAAACGATATTTCTCAGTTTTGGTCATAATCTCTTTGCATATATGACGGCGTTTTTATCATTATTATTATTATCGTCATAAGATTATTGGCGAAAGATATGGATCTACCAATTCGTTGACGATCGGGATGTAAGTTTATGAAATCGTGTGCTAGTCACTGAAAATGACTGGGATTTATTCTCCCTGGCTGTTCACTCCCTTAACCCTTATCCTTATGTATCGATCGCCTTCCCTTTTTTTAACTGTTCGAGCCCCAGTTCCTTCGCTCTGGGTTCATTAATTTTTCCATATACGAGTTAAAGCTGTGTTCTCATGCCCGACCAGGTAAATATGTTTTCATATGTCTGTTTGGATGAAGAAGCCACTTCTTGCGTCTGTATATAAAGTAAGTTCCTGGCCATCTAGATGAAACCATTACCTCCTCCATGTTTAGATGAAGCTGGCCTCTCGTATCCCTCTAGATAAATCCATAAGATCTTGTTCCATCTCGGTAAAGCTGTCATATCTTGCCCATCTAAATAAAACTAGCAGATCTTGCTCATCTTAGTAAAGCTAGCAGATCCTGCCTATCTAGATAAAACTGTCGTTTATTTCACCCCTCAAGAACTGCTACGACCTCTTATCCATCTAGAATCCTTGCTCTGAAGTTGGGTTATGCATGCGGGGTGAGGCAACTAGGCTACAACAATGTTATAACTCATGTGGCAAAAGGAAGGTAAGATGTTAAGTTTCTTATGTGCTGACTCCATTATTGGTGTCATTCACATACGTCAGCCTGTATCATTCGACCTAAGGTTTCCTCTTATCATCCAATTTTGATAGGTGTAATCGTCTGCCCCACATTTTGTCTTGAATTATGCAAGCTCATTAGTTGTCTGTTCCCTAAAAGTTATCTACGATTATGCATTCTTAATCATTAATGCGTGTTCGTCTATAACATTCTTTGCCATCATCCAAGCTGGATGCTTTGGTTAGTCCAAGTGTCTCTTTGCTAATCCAGATTTGATTATTTTCATCGTTTGATCGATTGTCTTCTCGTACTATCCAGTTATCTGTATTTGACTGATTATCCTGAAGGTTTAGCACAGATACTCCTCGTTCGATGGAAGGGGTGTTATAAAGCACGTGATATAGGAATATATCCCTTTGTTGTTTAGTATCATAAATGCGTAAATCCGTCAAGTGCTTTTTCTTCCTTTGAATATAATTCTACTTGCACTGTTTTTTGTAGTTGTTCCATATGACTTGTTCTCAAACCCTCGAGCACGACAACACGACTCTTAAACACGACAGTACGACCCTTGAGCACGACGGTACTACCTTTGACTTGAAGGGTCGTATCTTCGTGCTCAAGGGTCGTACTGTCGTGTTTAGGAGATGCAGGATTTTAACAAAAAAAAAAAAGGACTACCCGCAAGTGGAGTGGCAACTGTGGCCATGATAGTTGCCAGATACCACCTCAGTGATTGTTTGATCAATAGAATTTCAATCTCACTTTTCATGAGACTGAGATTCTCTTTCATCTTAATGTTGTGAGTTTTAGTACAGTTGTGAGAAAGTTTTGAGGCAGGAGGATCTGGGTGTGACCGTCTGGCAAAGAGTAGTTAGTATGTTCGTTTGTCGTGATGGACTTGCTGCTTTTATTTCGCTATTGATTGTTTGGGATTTTGTTAAATCATGTTTTCATAATGCTATGGCCGGTGCTTGAAATGCCTTCCTTTCATCTTTATTTTTCTTAAACCATATTTCTTCTTTTCTCCTCCTCTTCCTCCTCCTCTTCTTCCTCCTCCTCTTCCTCCTCCCCCTCTTTGCTCTGGCATTCTTAAAATATTCCCTCAGTCTATATATAGTGGAGGCAGACATCTTATAAATAATGCAGATCCCCTGAATCAACACAAGCGCTAAATTTTCTCCATGACTGCAGAGGTGAAGCTTAATTTGACGCTCATGCCCTGGGTATAGCATTATGTGAGTCGCCAAGGGAATGGTATTTTGTGAGTCGCTAAGGGTATAGCATTATGTGAGTCACGAGAGTATATCTTTTTGTGAGTCGCCAATGGTGTAGCATTATGTGAGTCACCAAAGGAATAGCATTATATGGTGGGTCTGTCAGATAAGAGTGCCATTCCAAGCCACAACTATAACACAATAAACTGTTCCTCTACATAAAGTAACAAAGCCGTGTATATGCAAGCAAAGCTTTTCAGAGTTCGGATGTGTTACAACAAGGCAAGGCAGGTCATCCTACATTATCTAAAAGACATGAGAGAATAGGACAGTATGGACAAGAACTGCATAAACACGGGGAGTACGTCACACATAACATAGCAACACAGTGCAGTTCAGGACAACCGAGCACATCGTTCCAGTACTGGGAACCGAACCCTGGCCTTGCGGATGAGGGCTGCGTGCAATTCAATATGGTCCAGCAGTGGACGCCTCTTTACAGTAAAGCCGGGTATAGCATAGTATAACGATGCGTAACATGGCACCGCATAGAATAGTGTACTATGGCATGTTACAACTTTGCATATCTCGGCATAGTTCAGTACTGCATATCACGACATAATATAGCGGTGCATAACACAGCGCAGCTTAGTACACAGCAGGACAGCATACTCCAGCGTAGCATACTGCTTCATGGAACAGTGCACCATTGTATAGCACTGCATAGCATAGTGCAGCATAGCATGACTTTGCATGGCACCATACACCACAGTATAGCAAAGAATAGTATAGTATACATAACATTGAATAAAGAAATACTTTGATATGATAAAAGTGGTGGATAAATGGAACAGAATGATTGAGGACATTCCTTTACTTTACTTTCACACTTAATCGCCGCTTCCTGCGTTAGCGAAGTAGCGCCAGGAAAATCCGAAGAGAGTTTTTCATTAGGAATATGTTTTATTGAATTGCCTTTGTTGACCAAGAAAACCTTTTGGTCTTACTTTATTTTCCTCATTTATATTTACACACGTAGTATTTTTGCAATAACATATGTGAATTCCTCCCTTAGAAAATTCCTTAACGGTATGCTTTTCACTATTTAGTTACGGGACGTATTTAGCATTGAAAGTCTTCCATTATCCTCTCTCTCTCTCTCTCTCTCTCTCTCTCTCTCTCTCTCTCTCTCTCTCTCTCTCTCTCTCGCACACACACACACACAC
>JAYMFT010274579.1:0-10577 GCA_038088735.1 Panulirus argus
GGCCCCCCCCCCCCCCGCAACCTCCTTGGCCACCAGCACCACACACATACACACACACACACATGCTCTAGAAAGATCGCTCTAAACTCCACCACGATTTTCAAATTAGGGCATCCTCTCCCTCTCTCTCTCTCTCTCTCTCTCTCTCTTTTATCCCCCTCTCTCTCTTTCTTACCCCTCTTTACGTATACCACAAAGGGCTATAAAGTCCTCCTCTCATGTGAGGACACTCAACCCAAACGGAACATACACACATGAGGATTTAGGACATCCCAGATCCTTCCCAGGCATAGAGATTCCTGAGGATTTTCCTATTAGTAGCTGACATGATTAGACAAGATTATGTCCTGCTCAAAACCGCATTTGAAACATATAAGTATACGTATATATATATATAACATGTATATTAAAGACTTTAAACTCTCCCTCATATCTTTGCCTCCTGGGTAACCTATATAAATTAAATATTCCACTTTAACTATGCTAATGATGATCAATAAACTCACAATATGTTTTACAGGGGAAACAATATAGTATTACCTAAAACTGCAATGATTACTTTGTTCCAATAATAGTTCAGATTCCTATCACAGCTGTTCACTGGCCTGCATTTGACCTTATGACGCGAGTTGGGGAACGCCTTTAAAGACATTCAAGCCAGAATTAGTGTATTCATTGCAAAAAAAAAAATCTATGGAACTCAAAACAATATTTCAAGTAGGGCGAGAAAGAATCAAATGCCTTATCACTGCCATGGTGCGTAATAAGTGCATTATGACTCTATAGAGAAAGCTGAATAGCTGGCTCTATAGTGCACAGGGATTAGCTGGCTCTGTGATACACACTGCATAGCAGTAGGCTCTACAGAAATTAACATTCGTCTATGAAGCATACTGGGTGGTACATTCTATCATTCATACTAAATGAGATATTTTACAATGCATACTGCATGGCATGCTCTATAATGAGAGCTATATCATGGCACATACTTAACTCTACAGTACACATGGTATACATAACTCTACGGTTCATGCTAAACTCTATACAGAACACTATGAATATAGAACTCTATAAACCACACTTCATTCTGGACTCTATAGAGCACACACCACATAACTCTATAATGTGCTTTGCATAAAGACAACAAACAAGATCTATATATTAAATGCCAAACTGTGACCAACACTGGGTGCATCACACTCAATAAAACACCCTTAATATCAAAGGGTTACAGATCTCCCATTTGCATACTGACTGCTGAACCGCAGTTCAAAAAAGAGGCTTCAAGCCTTCCTGGGATAAGGTCCGACTCCCTGTAGACGAGCCAGGACTAAGAACCACCAACAGTGAAACTAGAAGCGTTAGGATCCTTCCTTGGGTGTGTCTGGAGCGCCTCTCACACCGTCTCAGACGCCAGCAGAATGAATACCAAGATGAGGGCAATAGACAGGAAGATTAGCAGCGTGACAGACACCGCGTTGCACAAGGCTGCTTGCTTGAGTCTGGCGTCTGTGCCTTTCCCTCCCTTGGCCTCATGCAAGGAGGAGCCGCTGCTGCTGCTGATACTGCTCCTCCTCCAACCCACCTTCAGCGTCATGCGATTTATGGCAGGCAGGTCGAGGTCGTCGGACCCCAAGACATGCTCCTCCTCCTTGTACTCGGGGGAGACGGAGGACGAGCCGCCCTTCTTCTTCTTCTTCCCCGCAGACACGAGGGAGTTGACGACGACGTTGACGATGACGACCAGGAAGCAGAAGGCGATCATCGCTGCGTACCACACGTCCAGGAGCTTGAGGTACGGGGTCCTGACGGAGGCGTTGCTCGCCTGCGCGAAGAGCGTCGCCAGCACCAGCAGCGCCGTGAGGGACACCATGATCCTCTCGTTGAAGTTCTCCATGGGGAAGAACAGGGAGGAGAACGATATGAAGAACATGAGGGCGCTTGGGGCGAAGCTGTTCAGCAGGTGGTAGTCATAAAGGCTCTTGAGATGCAAGGTCAAGACTACTATTGAGTAGTTCCCCTCGCCGTTGGGCTTGACCACCCGCTGAGTCGCGTTCAGAAGCCTGAACTCCACCAGGCTCGTCTTGCTGTAGCCGACTGCGAAGATGTCGTCCTCTGGGTGCATCGGCTCCAGGTGGTAGTCCTCGTAACCGCTGTTCAACGTGATGCAAGCGTTGCACATCTGCCTGCCGAAGGGGTACCTCTGCAGCTGAAAGTAGCAGGGTAGGGTCACGAGGAACCCCAGTCGGTAGAAAATGTCGATCTCCGATCCCTCCAAGATTTCATCTGTTACGGGATAAAGTCCATTTCAGATTTCACAGTCAGTGAAGTCAGTGGTGATAGAGAATGAGAAAATTCGTACGTCGGTGTAAACAGGAAACGAATACGAATCATGAGAGGAATACTTAAAAAGGCTATTAAATATGATTACTTATGTAAAAATCATTATTTTTAAGGACATTGCTGTGAACTTAGAATATCTTTACAGTATGATAGAAAAGTATCCGGTAAGAAAGAGGTGGTGCTAGCGTGAAATGTGAACCAGGACACATGTATAGACTCTGTGACCTCACCACAGTTTCTGAATTCCCGAAGACTTTGTCAACTTACTGTTGTAGGCGTCGCCCAAGGGCCTGTGTGGGGAGCGGTCCTTGCTCGACTCGATGAAGCAGTCGCCGGAATACGGGTCGGTTTGTTGGAGGATGCCCTCCGTGTATCCGCTGGTGACGAAAAGGGTCGGGAACCATATCTCCGAACACTCGAAGTACTGCGTCTGGGGCTTGGGGTTCCTGATGGAGATCCTAGGGTCCTTCCACCTGAACACGATGGAGATGTCGAACGTGGCTTTCCCGTCCATGGTGGTGATGTCGCTCACCGCGTAGATGAACGGGTCGTAGTGCATGGTCTCCGTGGACTTCCTACCGTTCGCCGGGCTGTTCTTCCGGACGTAACCTTCGTGTTTGACGATAAGCTGACAGTTCATCTCGTCACTGTCGTCGGAGCAGTGGTGCAGGCCGTCACAGAGGTTCTTCCTGGGGATGCAGAGGCCCTCGGTGCAGGTGAACTGCCCTGCGCTGCAGTGCGTCACCGTCAGCGTCACACTGCCTCCTTGGAACTCCCAGACGCGACGCCCCGTCGGGATCAGGGATGTGCGGAGGCGCCAATTCTTGCTATGCAACTCTGACTGGAGGACCCAGTCGTCCCCGTCTCGCTCGATGGACGAATACCCATCTTCGCCCTCGAAGTACAGATCCCCGTCGGGTGTCGTCCTCAACGCGTAGCGATGGTCCATGAACCTGACGGAGCCGTAGACGGTGAAGCGCAGGTCGTTTGGCACCCGGCATATGCCGCATTCCAGCTCCTTGATGCACGGCAAGGAGGCGACGCTGCCGTTCGCCAGGAGGACACCACACGCTGAGTCGGTATAGCCTCCGTCCTCACCTTCGGAGTGAGCACCGTCGTCGTCTGCATTCGACGAGTGGTGCGAGCCACAATCCTCCCCCTCCTCGTCCTCTGCATCACCGAGCCAGGACACGACGCCGTCGCTCGTGTTGCAAAGTCGGCCCCAGGATGACACCACGTCGGCGGCGCTGGCTCCTGCCTCGTTCTCTGTGATCAGTCGGCCTCCTAGGGTGTAGCACATTCCGAGCACCTCGCTCTGGCTGGCTCGGACGCGCAGGGCCACGGCGGACAGCGTCTCAGCACACAGCTCCGCCGGGGTGTAGTCGAAGGTGTTCACGTTCCCAGTAGCCAACCAGCTGGAGTTTAGCGTTAGGAGAGCATCGCTGGGTATAGGGCTGGTGCAGTCCTTGGGGAAGGCGTGGTTCCCGTTCTCTGGCTCATCATCGCTCACGGGACTGACGTAGAAACCTGTCACCAGACCACGAAGAGCTGGGTATTCCATCTCAGACGAGCCCAGACAGAGCCCAGAGGGAGCGATGGGGTCGACGTGGGTGTTATTATCTGATTGGCTTGTCTCCAGTACTTCAGACTCCTGGCCACTCACCTTAAGTACAACCTGTTGGTAAATTGAGGCAAAAATAACAAAAGAAGTACACACACACACGCACACTCAGACAAACAGACAGTAAGTAGACACAAAACTCACCAAATCACTCCGTAAAGAAATATTGCTTAATTAAACCTTCCAAAAATCTAACACAGTATTCGAGGATTTAAGTTCATTTAAATGCCATCAGAAAACGGGTGAAGACTATGGGACCTTCACTAGAACACTAGCATTTGCATAAAGCTCTTCTGAAAGCACTTCTGGTAAAGTCAGGGTGAGGCTTACCCCATCAGCGGCTCCAAAGTAGAAACAGACATGGTGCCACACTCCCACCTTGAAGAGATCACCGAACGTCCTATTTTTTGTTGTCTCTTCTTCAGTCTCCTCCAGCACCAGAAGCGAGGACGTGATGCCTGCAGTGAGGATAAGGTATTGGTGGTAGTCAGCTCCTGTATTAGTGCTTGGATAGTGTAGTGGTTTGTGAAGGGGTGCTAGGATGGTGAAACGGTTGGTGTAGAGGTGACTGGATGGTGAAAGTTGTTCGTGTAGAAGGTGGTTTTTATGACAGAGTGGTGTCTGGATAATGCCGTGGTCTTCGTCCTGGCACTGGGAATGGGATGTAGTGATGTCGCGCTGGCGTAGTGGTGACTGGTTATCGTAGTTACCACTGTAGTGGTGCCTGGCCATCGTAGTTACTAATGTAATGGTGCTAGACGACTGTACGTGCTGCTGGAAGACGTCATTGTAATGCTGTCAAAGACTAATGGTTCCTGTCTGACCTCCATCCCCCAACTCGTCACGTGGCCTACTAAAAATTTAACACTAAGTATAACATAATGATCCTGAGGGGTATAATTACCAGCTCTCCAGGCGACCCCGTTATGGCTGAGGGTCAGGACAGTTCCGCTCTGGTCGTCGTCGTTGTGGTGGTGGTCGTCGTCGTTGTCGTCTTTGGGTTGTGGCTGGAGGAAGGCACAGATGGAGAAGTCTTTCCCTAGGGCATCGAGCCCACCCTCATTAAGGCAGAGGGACGAGTTCCCCCCAGAGAGTTCCACGACTAGGATGCTGTGGACAAATGCTGGGGGAGAGAAAAGGAGAAGGGAAGGAACTTGATACGGGTGACCCCACTGCTCTCCAGGTGCACTTAAGAATACTTGTCTATTACAACAGTTGGCAGTTCCTGGCTTCCTCAACACTTGCAAGGGTCTACAGCTTCCTGACCTACTAAAAACTTTGCGTCTGTCAAACAAGCTTTTATTCTTACTCCAACCACTGTCCCTCAACTGTCAAACAAGCTTTTATTCTTACTCCAACCACTGTCCCTCAACCACTTAATCCCCACCACTGTCACCACCTATAAGGACACCGTCAGTATGCACCCCCAAAAAACAATTCGTGCCATACGGCACTCACTCCCTCAGACCCTCCCCTGGCATTAGGTAACTCTGGCATTAAGCATTGATGACGGCGTCTGTCCGTGTGTCTTGTAGCCATGAAAACGGACGACGTAAAAATGTCTTACCGTTACGTGACGACAGCACTGTCACGAAGGGCAGCGTTCACGTGTAATTACTTTGTTAGGTCTCCATGGGTGAGAGAGAGAGAGAGAGAGAGAGAAAGAGAATATGACTGGAATCATACAGCCGAAAACATAAATATACGTACATTTCACTCAATTCCCACACACCCGTATATATAATACCAACCGCCCATCACTGACACACTACCCTACTACTGCTACTACTCGCAGCTCAACTCTTCTTTTTCTTGCATCACTCTCACTCCCTCCAAACTCTCACCTAGGTCAAGGCAGAGCAGCACCAGCGGTGCCAGAAGTCGAAAGATCGGGGTTACCGAACCCTGAGCCTCGAGTTGTGCAGCGACCATCGTCGTCTCGTCTAAGGGGTTCCTCAAGGTAAAGTCCTGTCACCCCTTTTAGGCATTCGGATTGCCTGGGCAGCTGGGTATTGTGGGTGAGTTTTGATTGGTCTACGCTATTGCCACACTTCCATCTTCTTTATCCTGGAAATCCTACTTAGATACTGAAGGTTCTGGAAATTTGTCCTCAGTTATCCTTCTCGTTACACATGTTTATATATGCTTCCAAATTCTTAGTCCAAAACCCCTTCTCAGAGACTTATATCCAGTTTTGTCTGTGTATAAACTGTTCATGCCCCAACTTTGTTCTCAAGTAATTCAGTTCACTCGAGTTATATTAGTACATTCTTTCTATCGTCTTGGAATATATCTTCATTCTTCTTTCTTGACGTAGGCCTTGGTATACTTTGACTGGTACCTTTCCATATGAGTCTTATTCGGTGCCTCAGATAGTGTGAGAACTCCTACTGTTTACATATCCACCCACTGTGACGCACAGTTCCACCGTGTCTGGGCTCCACGGCAGTGGTAATTTCAGTGCGAAAGAGTCCACCTACGCCGGAACCTGCACTAAGACAGGTCCCTCCCCTACAACGGAACCTTCACTACACTACACCGTCGCCTTGGGAGACCCATGCGTGAGGAAAGCTTACGCAATACTGAGGAAGGGGTGGAGCAGCTGTCTCCAAGGTACTAACTTACATACAACAAGAACGAGTTACTGGAACACTGGCTGCGTGACAGACAGTGGAAAAGGAGAGGAAGAGTAACGCTATTATCACCAAAATTACTATATAACTACGAGGGGTAGAACGTTTCATGCAACGCTTTTAGTTATTTCATGTTACTGAGGAAGTTAGCACAAAAGGTTTAATTCTTATGATAGTGTCTGCTTTATCGGTGTAAATATGAGTCAAAGAATGTCAGAGTGAGACTAATTTATGGTTGTTCTTAGAAAGCTTACAAGGGAAGTTTGGCCTGTCATTTGGTGTACATGATGGGCAAATACAATCCAGCCGCCCGATCAGTTATTGATTCTTACGAGAAAAGTTTACCCATAAAGACTTACTAAATAATCACCGCAGTGACAGAGTTTACCTCAGTGCTGTCATGAGTCTCCGTCAGCGTGAGACGATGATGACCTGATTGCTCAGGCAAAACGGTGAATTGCTTGAAATTCTGTGATTTCAAGATATAGTGAGAAACGCGTGACGCAAAGATCCTCCCCGCACTCTGAGGTAATGGGGCCATTATGGCTAGCCACTAAATAAATGAGTAAGGCTGGTAAATTAAAAGACGTTCCCTCAAACGCTATAATAACACTCTGTCATGATAACTGCCCTCCTTTCCTATGTGCATGTTATCAGTGGTTAGTTTTATGCGCCAATTACCTTCGCTTATCTTCCATCTCTGTGTGTTTATTATTCTTTCGATTGTTTCACCAGGCTTTTCTAATTATTTTCCTCAATCCTATAGATTCAAATTTCTGTTCTTAATGTGTCATTTTCGAGAGAAGAGGGACCCCATTTGCAATCGTTTAGCTGCCCTGGTAATTTACGATGGTGCTGGTTTTCTACATGTTTGGCAGCACATTTAGGCATCATGCAGTTCTATATTTATATCATTTCCAGAGTTTTATTCATCTTATTGCATTATTCATAATATAATGTATTAAACTAAACATAAACGGTAATTTACAATCTTTAAAGTAATGGTCAAGTGTACCCTTTTCCGAACACATGTCAATTTCCATGTTCTCGACCTCTGAGAGGTTGTCATTTGTAATCTATTAACATCACAGAATTGCTGAATATTTCACTAAAATCATATTTTCATTAAATAGTGTTCAGGTATTTTATTTATTTCATGTCCTCTTTTATTCTGTCTCTTCTGATCCTAATTTCCTCAATCATCACTTTAATGTGATTCTCTCCGTCTTAGGGTCTTCTCTAGTAACTTTTCTCTTTCATTACATTTCATCCATTTCCAGCCATTTATCAAATTGTCCTTCGTCTCTACACTAGCTCATTCTGATTCAAAGGAAATGGTCACAGGAATCGTAACAATCCTTTTGGGTTTGGATCTAGTGCTAGTGATTCCGTGCGTCGGAATATGTCTACACACAGACAGACAGACAGGCAGACATATAATGCACAAAATACACACATATATATACATCCATCCACACTGATACGGGCTTCCGTGGTCTAGTGGTTAGCGATACCGACCAGCATGGAGGTCGGACTCGCTTGGGTTCGAATCCTTGGTGTGGCAGTCGGCCAAAACCCAACCCAGGTGTTGTTCATCCACACCTTGGGGTTGGTCGATTAATGGGTACCTGGCGAAGGTATGTTTGAGTGTGCGTGTGTGTGTGTGTGTGTGTGTGTATATATATGTGTGTTATTTGTTCTAGAATACGTACATGGTACATAATATTACACGGTTAAGAGACGGGGCAACACAAGCGTAAAACTCTCTCTCTCTCTTCCCGTAACATACACGTAGTACACACACACACACACACCCACACACACCATACACACACATACACACACACACACACTCACACACACACACACACACACACAGGCAGACAAATGCTCATAAAAAAGACTCCTCTTTCTGAATAATGGATCAACCTAACTATGGGGTGCTGCCACATCGCACCAACTAACTCGAGTCAGTCTTGCAACCGCAATCCAAAAGTCGTTAGCGGTGAATCATGAGCAACGAGGTCTGTTTACTTACTCGTGACAGAGAGACGCTCGCTCCCTCCCTTCCATCGACCTCGTCACCAGGACAAATAGGAAAGTCTAAAGCTCTGGGCTTTGTACGTTTGTACTGGGTACAGTATACTAAAGTGTTACATGTCGTTAGCGTAATACGACCTTAAAGTACGCTAATTTACTCGGCGTTGACAAGTGGGGTCGGGGTTTCTTTTTTTGGGGGGGCCCCAACGCTTGGCTCCGGGAGAGAGAGAGAGAGAGAGAGAGAGAGAGAGAGGACTGATAATAACACCTTAGCCACACATCCAAGAAATTAAAAAGATAATGCTAATGATAACTGATTAAACACAACACATTCCTGGCCACTATAGTCGAGGGAGAGAGGGACGCGTAGAGATACGGTCACGTACCCACAGCTTCCCAGCCTGGGTTACGAACCCCTACCTGTCATCGCACAGATGTATTTCCTGTACTATACAACACGTACAACGAGCCTTATGTTCACAAAAGTTGGAGTCAGACCTTACAGCAGCACCGAATAAAGTCTCTAACAGCGTGACAATAAACCATGTAGTTTTTTAATAGTTACCCCAGATGGAAAAGAGTTTTCTTCTATAGGAGTATAAAAGAAAACAATAATATATAACTTATTTAAGGTACAGCTTCTCCATATTGCAGTTTGCTTGAGTACACGTACTGTAAAATGCAAAGCATCAATTCATTAAAAAAATCTGCTTTAAAGGATGTTGGAACGGGAGTAGAGAGATGGCTCACACCCTTGAGATCTTTTTGAGTTTGCGGAAATATTCAGAAAATTGTTTAAAACGTATATTAGTCCAAAACTAGAATACGCTTCTCAAGTTTGCGTCATGCACTTAATGAAGCACAAAGAACTAATAGAGTAGGACCATTGGAGGACAATAAAGACTGAACCACAATTAAGATACATGAATCATAATGAGAGGTAGGGGACCATGAATCTGACAACCAAGAAAAGGAGAAGAGTAAGGGGTAAATTGATCACATACTTTACGTTTTACAGAACTGCAATGACGTCATTAGTGAACAATTCTTCAAAGGATGAACAAGTAGAACAACCAAAAGATAAATAATATGGAGATGGGCGAGAGGAATGATGTAATCATATGGGCAAGTCGATAAAAACAATGCACATAAACAGCATACAAAAACTTCAAAAAGTTGTATGATAGATAGAGTTCAAGAGATGGCGTCCCCCACAAGCGTAGAACTCCCTCCCCGTACAGTACAAACAGGTACTTACACACGCCCTTAAACCCTCCCCCCAAATACTCACAGTCTCTCTTACATACACTTACATCCTCTCAAACTCAAATTTACACCTTCCCAGATACACTCAGAATCAAACTACCCCTCAACACATACACACTTGCACACTGCACCCTCTTCACACACACACACATACACCGTCTACGCCATTCACAGAGGAAGATGGCCACTTGAGAACGCCGACTCCATTAATAGTACTAGACCCCATTGCCAAATAGCCAGGAAATCGTGCCACGTCTAGCGGAACAAATTGAAGTTTCCGGATCAACAGCTAGTGAGGTTAGCTGAGGTTAGGAAACGGGGTTTATCTGGACGACAGGTCGGGGGGAAATGTCTGTCTCATACGAGGAGGTTCATTTTGATACAAGGAAGGGGTTTATTTCGGCTATTTTTGGTCGTGAGCACACGACGCTCTTGGGTGAAGACTGCAATCCATGATGATTATAGTAGAACACCCCATTTTGCTTTGTATCCCGTCTACGCTTCACACCCTCCTGCACTTTCAGGTCCTGGCTACACAAAGCATTTTTCACTGCTTTCTTCCCAGCCCTAATTCGGCCTCCCCTTTTCTCCACATTCCTCTTATCTATCTATCTATCTATCTATCTATCTATCTATCTATATCTATCTATATATATATATATATATATATATAT
>JAYMFT010274590.1:0-10577 GCA_038088735.1 Panulirus argus
AAAAGAGATTACAGGAAGAGTCATAGGATTAGTAAGAGGAGCATTAGGGGGTGAGGGAATGTTAGAGTCATCCAAGGAGGAGTTAGAGAAGAACCGGGAACCGAAGAGAGTTGTTTTGGACATTGTGGTCTACATAACATCCAGATAACATAAGCAAGGAAAATATAAGGGGGGAGAGGGGGGGGCTGTCGCATACCATAGGGTTCTGTAAGCCAATAAATATGGCATGAGAGTGGATGCGAGCGAATGCGGCCTTTCTTCATCTATTCCTGGCGCCACCTCGCTATGGCGGGAAAAGGCGATGGGCGTGTGGAAAATCTCACACCAACATGTAAGAGGGGGCTGGAGGATTTGCTACAGTGGATAGGCCTGTTGATAGATGGTAGGCCTAGCCTCGCTCGAGTGAGTGATGTTCATATGCAAATTAAAAGGGGCTTTCTCTAAACATACGAACCTCAAGTCCTCCACCACTCACAACCAGCACTGCTCTACTATCTTATGTTCATATCTGTGGGCACTGAGCCCCTAGAGACTTTTCAGCCCTCCAAGGTAGTTTTTAAGCTTTTCAAGATGGTATTTGAGCTCTCCTTGATGTTTTTTAAGCCCTCAAAGACGATGTTTGAGCCTTCTAAGTACATGTTGAGCCATCCAATTTGTTTTTAAGCCCCCAAGGTGATTTCTGAATCCTTCAAGACGGTTTTTGAGCTAATATAGGTGATTTTTTTAAGCCCTTCAATGTGATTTTTGAGCCCCCATATTGGTTCTTGAGCCCACTAAGTTAATTTGTCTCGTCCAAGGCCATTCCTGAGCCCCAACATGGCCATCTGAGTCCTCCTCTCCCTCCACCTATCATTTTCTTGAGTTCCCGAGAGCTGGCTGCTTGTGTGCCCCCACCGCTAGCTAGACCACGCAATACTCGGCAAGCTGCTGCGTCACATGATTGTGTGGCCATCGGCAACTCAAGGGTGGGCCGTTTTGATAACTGCTTCTTTCCCTACACGTCGAGGCTTTGGAACTCTCTACCTTCTCGTGTCTTTCCCCATAACTATGACCTGGCACATTTCAAAAGACAGGTCTTTCACTTTTTCAAAAATTCGTAAGTATCTTCCATTGTCTTTTCTTTTTCCGTTTCATAATTCTGTATATTTCAATTAAGGCCCGGCCTCGATGTGGACTTTAGTCCGTGACTGGAGCCTTCAACATAAATAAAAAGTTACTCACAAAGGAATCGTCCGAAGCTATCCAAGAACATAGTTCAAACATTCATCACTCACCAAATACCACCCCAATTTTGTGTAATCCTAGACATCCCATCTTTGGGATACAGATTACCAAGGCTTCTTGATTATATATACAAATATCCTAATGGTCTTTAAACAAAACAACGGATACTGTGCTTAACCTCTCCTTAAATTGAACGATACTGCCTATCATTACCATTATAGCTATTAAAAGTACCACCCTCAGGGAGTCTTAATGAATTATACGGGGAAGCTGCTCAAATTTACTGTGGCTCACGTTTACAAAGCCCGAGAGAATGTTTGACCCGTCGGGTTTGTTTACGTGTGACGTCACGTATAGTCGCTTTCCCTCGACGCGAGAAGCAAACTTTGTTTACCTTTTGGGCCTTATGGCTTACACAGCATAAACACTTCTCTATACCCTGTGAATGGTATAATTAAAAAAAAAAAGGAAAAAAAAGGGCAGAGGCGTGTAAACAGCGATAGTAAACCATCTATTTACTCCGTAAATTGACGATGACGTTTTCACATCCTTATGTCCTAACTATAGCTAACATTGCGCTGTATCGGCCTGATGTCTTTATTAAACTGGATCCAGATTTAGTGGGTAAATAGGACCAAGAGTCATATCCATTCACAGATCATAAATAGGCGGCATAGAAATAGTTAAGGCATGTAAATAGGTCAAGAGGTAGTCGGTAGTTGGGTCACGGACGGATGGCAACTGACCCAGACGGATAAGCAATATTATATAAACTGTGTTTGTGAAATCCCTAAATCATGATCGTCGTGCTCAAAGGTCGTAGCGTCGTACGTTAAGGGTCGTAGCCACGTACTTTTTTAAGCGCTCCTGCCGTCGCGCTCAGAGGTCGTGTTGACCCAGTGACTTAAAATGGATAGATTCTTTTTTTTTTAAAGTTCTATCTAAAGAATATTTATCTACTGCGCCCTCACATCATCCGGAACATTCATACGGTCATTAAATACGATGAGGCAAGAACAAATATATACATATATTTCTTTTTTTACGACCCAAGTCTTTCTCGGACGAGAAAAAAAAAAAGAGACTCAGTCCATATACACATTAAATTAAAGACAAGTTGTTTAAGGCTGATATAATTTCAGCGCCATTAAGGGCGTCCCCTGTGTGCCAGTGAAGTAAAGACACATTTATATTTCAATGTACGACAAACAGAGTGGACGGGAAAGCAAGCTTGAGGAGAGAGAGAGACTCTTGAGACATTAAGAGAATCCTTAAATTATTACATTCTAGCCAATTATATGATGTGGAACTCCCTAGGAAGATTCCTCAAGACGACAGAATATATGTATAAAGAGAAAAGTGGTCATTTAGACAGAATAAAACAAGGAGAAAAAAAAAAGAAAGATATGACAGTTGAAAGTGACATTACCATACTTATAATCGTCAGGATTAAACTCAATAAAAAAAAAAAAAACAGTGGAAGTAAGGAAAGTAGAAAAAGGAAAAGCGAAAATTTGATATACAATTGAAAAACTGGAGGAAATTATATCAATAAAGAATATATTTTTTTTTTTTTTACCTTAAAGCATGGGTTCCTTACTGGAGGCTCTGTCAAAGCGTACAGCTCGAGGTTGTCATACGCTCATGACAACACCTACCTTTACCTCACTGGCATAGTTTGTGAAATCACTGTTCAGTCGGGGTATATCACTCAAAGTCAGGATATATTTTAAGGTATATTCCCCCCAAAGAAGTTCCCTACTAGCTTGCACCGCGCTGATACACCGCTCACACCTCAGACCCGTCGATAAGGCTTGTGCCACCACTCCGTGTTGCCGGTGTTGGTTACTTGGCTGGCTGGTCGCTTGGGCTTTGGTCCTAAAAGGCTGTCAGTGTCACGTCATGACACTTTCTGGCGTCCATGACGCTTTCAATGCCATGCACGTTCAATGTTACCGTTATATATTTATACCGTATATTGTCGGTTCTTCGGTAACAGTTTTGAGTGCATTTGCTCGTAGTCTTTCCATGGCTATCAACAGTTAAAAGGCTAATAATACAGGTTCAGCACCATTGGTTAAAATATAGAGAAAATTGGTACTATTTGAGCCAGAGCGAATGCCATTATCCGCCATATTGGTGATCGTACCCACCACGTGGGGAACGAACTCCTAAAATATTTTTGTTTAAAGCTTTTCTAAAGCATGTATGCACATACCATATACTTTACTTGCCTTCACATTAAAGTCTACTAATATACTCTAACATCATCGTAAAAAATGCTTTTAGCTTTTTTTTATATTTTTAAATTGTTTTCCGTATTAAGCTCATTTGTTCAATAACATTTGCCCGAATATTAACCTGAAAAAAAAAGTGTCTGAAAGCGCTGTCCTCCACTCTTCATCTTTTACCGTTTCACACATCAAAACCATCCTAACTCATATCTTCAAAAAGATTTCCGCTTTCAAAGATACCATCCCAATATCCAAAATCTTTACCCTTACCAGTCCCAGTATCTGTTTGAATGCTACCCCTTCAATACCTTACCACAAACTACATGAAAAATGCACTGGTTTGTATATAACCTTTCCACTCGACAAGGTAGACTAATTTCCAACTGCTTCCCATGAATACATTAATGTTTACTCAACTCATTTAACAATCTCCTTTAATCAATTTTCTAATTAATCTCGACGTTCACATAATCTTTTTCAGCTCCCGATGCTACTAATCCATTAAGAGTCGGGCTATTTTTAACAAAGTCTATAAATATCAATTTCAGTATGTTTCCTGTATGTTGTAACTATTTCAGCTGGTTGGGAGTTCTTTTAATTACACCCCTTATTGGACTCTACAGTTCTTGTCCTATACTTTTTTCGGCATTTTACATCTTTCTTCACTGGTTAAATGGAAATTATTTTCTACGTTTTTTTTTTTTTTTTTTTTTTTGCCCCACTCCAACCAACGGTATAGACTTCACTCGCTGCAATTTCAGTTTCACAATGAAGTGCCCTTTGTGTATTTGTCCCAAGTACATATGTAATTAGACTTACAAGAACTAAAGGAGCAAATTATTTTTTTTTTTTTATGGTAAATGCAAGTGGTTGTTGGTGGCCATTACAATCCAGCCATTAATGTCTAAACCCAATTAACCATTCCTCTCGTTACCTATCATAATGCTAATGTAGGCTGTCTGTTCATTGCTGCTGCGTTTATGTATCTTTAACTATATCCTTCTATTCTCGAGTAAACTGAGCAAAATCCATGTACGGACCAGCTGCTGCTTTGAACTATCAATGAAAACTGTTCTACTGAAATTTTCATGCATTTCTCCAAGCTCATAATGGGTGGGCAAAATGCACCTGTGGCCCAGTTCTTGTTCTCGTCAAGTGATGCATTCTGGCTGGTTTGATCTGTCTTGCCACAATCACCTGCTCTCATACCAATCACAAATTCATTCTTCCTAGCCAAAATTCTATTTCATACATGCCCGAGGGAATACATACACTACATTAAACTGGAATAGCCATGTAGGACAAGGTGTGTGTGTGTGGTAGGTTGTAAACGAAAATGCCAAGCGACAGTTATTATGGTTTCAACAGTCAATAATAAATCATTTCTTCAAGCATAAAGTAGTCACAAGTGGTCCACGAGTAACCAAGATATACAAAGATACCCTGAGGAGTCAATGACAGAGCTTAAAAAAAAAAAAAAAAAAAAAAAAAAAAAAAAAAAAAAAAGTCATGTTACATCACAAAATGGTGCACAGTCGACAAAACCAAAATTAACAATTTGTAACGGAAAACCTGAAGAATGCACACAAATATTAGAGTTAAGTTAGCTGAAGTGACGGACACAAGAGAAAAATATTGAAGACAAACGGACTAAAGAAAATTATCATACAGGTTAGTTCACCAAGTCAAACAAGGAAATCAAAAAAGTAAAGAGCAGCATTCTGACAGTACTTAAAAGCAGCAGTAAATATGAACTTGCAAGCAATCAGAAATGAGAGAAGACCATAGGACTAAACGACAATTTTAGATAAGGAAAAACTTGAACTGAAGCCGAAATGATTGAAAGTGCTATAGTTTCAAGGTACAGAGAATTATCTACAATCATTTGGATGAAACTAAGAAACTGCTTCACATTATCACAAAAACTACCTTAAAAGAGCAATATATACATTACGTCAAAGTGTGTGTACAAAATGGAGAGATAGAAGAGTGGTTCGACTCCAACCGGGGTAGTATAAACCCCTTTTAAATCAACATAAATATGAGCAAATGTCAAAAATTAGTATGCATAAGATAGATAACATTAACATATGCTGATGACATAATTATTATAAAACAAAATAAATTGAAAGGTCGCAATGGATAAATGGTAAAATTGTTTGAACATTGATAAAAAGTACTGTAAATGTAAAAATTTTAGTGATAAATACTAGAAATAGACAAAGAGTAACATTTTATTTATCTATATTATACTTGATCGCTGTTTCATGCGTCAGCGAGGTAGCGCCAGGAAACAGACGAAGAGAGACCCATCTCCCCACATACACATAAATGCACATATATGCACAGTACACATATATACATACCAACATATACATATATACATACATACACATGCATATACACATGTACATATTCACACTTGCTCGCCCCCATCCACTCCTAATGCTACAGTAGTAGCAGTGAAGAGTTTTTATTAAGAGAGTAAGGCATGTATATGAGTAAAAAGGGAGGGAGTTGAGGGGTTCAAGGTGAAGCATTGAGGGTGTGCGATATCGTCATGACTGTTTAATCTGTTTATGGATGGGATGGTGAAGGAGGTTAGGATAAGGGTTTTGGAGAGAGGGATGGGTCTGCAGTCTTTTGGGGGTCAGTGGCCCAAGAAGATGAGTTAGGTGTTGTTTGCATTTGAAACAGGTCTGGAGCCAGACTTGAGTGAGAAACTACAGAATCTGGAGTTTGAGATTGGAAGAGTGTGTGAAAGGAGGAAGTTAAAAGCTAATGTGAATAAAAGTAGGGTTTTGAGCTTCAGCAGGGTAGAGAGACATATTGGTTTGACTTGAGTTTGAGTAAAGTGGAGTGTTCTATTACCTAGAAATGAACATGGCAGTAGATGGATCTATGGGAGCACAATAGAACCATATGGTATGGGAGAGGGCAAAGGTTGTGGGTGCATTGAGATGTGTATGGAAGGAGAGAATATTGTCTGTGAAGGAAAAGATGGGTATGCCTGAAGGCATAGTAGTTCTAACAGTACTGTATGAATATGTCAAAGGCCTTAGATGCAAAAGTATAAATGGAAGATGGTGAATGCATCAGAAATCAAATGCTTGAGAACAATATGTGGTGTGAGAATGTTGGTCATACTAAGATAGATATTGAGAATATCATATATGACACATCAAATGAAAAAAAGTTATCAAATAATGCTCTAGTTTGATTATGTGGTAAATGAGGATGTTAAAATACCTGGGATAAGATAATACCTAAAGTGACGATACAATTGTAGTAGTTACACAAACCTCAACAATTTCTTCAGTAACACAGGTTGGGAAATGATGTTAGTAGATAGGAATCAGGGTATTTACGTGAAAGATTCTACAAAATTTACAATGAAGAAGGAGAAAAATGGGAATTTCTTGCCTTAAAAATAGTGGAAAAGTTAAGAAAGAGGGAAGAAAGGTTTAATAAATAATGTCAAAAAGCAAATTAGCTTTGATATGTGGTGTAGATATAGGCATCACTCTAGACAGCCAGCATTTGCAGGATATGAAAGACCTAGGATAAAATATAGCAGGACAGGAGGAACATTCTAGCTTTGAAGGAATATTGTGGTCAAGGCAAAAGAAAATCCTAAACTTTTCTTTAAATTCATCAAAAGAATGGTTAACGAGGTTAAGAGATTCAAGGGAAAGAAGATTGGAGGATAATGTAAGGATATGTGAGGAAATGAATGAAAAGTTTAAAAGTGTTTTTCCAGTGGAAGACACCATAGCCCCAATAACTTAGAAATGGAATGGAGACGAGGTCCTTTAAAGTGCTAAGATATCATAAAAGAAATCAGAATATAAAAGGGTCTGGACCCTACAAGGCTCATGACCCTAACAAAACCTTACCATATGTACACATGTATGCAGATATACTAGTCTGCCCCCTTGAAATACTGTTCAGAATGTTGCTGGAGAAAGGAAAAGTGCTAAGGGAGAAGAAAAGAGCAAATGTCACACCTGTCTATAAGAAAGGAGACTGCGAAGAGGCACTGAACTAAAGACCAGTCTCCCTAATGAGTGAGGTCTGTAAAGTTCTGGAAAAGACAATCAGAAGGCATACAGATGACTTGCTATAGAAGAGGTATTACTTAAGCAAGAGACCCCATGGTTTTAACAAAAGGAGGTCACTGTAACAAGCCTTTTAGATTTCTATGAAACAAAAGGGAAGGCTAGGTGTACTGCTTGTATCCAGACTGCCAGAGAGCATTTGATGTTGTAACAACATGAGGGACTGGTCAAAACGCTACATCACCAGGCAGGAATAAGGGGGAATTTCCTCCAATGGACAAAAGATTATCTTAGTGGAAGGATACAAAGGATGCATGTTAGAGGAGCCTTCTGTGAGTGTGTGGAGGTCACCAGCTGAATGCCACAGGTGTTCTGTTCTGGGACCCTTACTCCTATTGATCAATGTGAATGACTTCCTAAAAGGTAACAACTCCTACCTGAACATGTCTACAAATGATGCAAAGGTTATGGGGGAAGGGGGAAGTTAGGAGCATTGCAACAACTTAAATAGGAACCTTGACAAGCTCCAAAATATCAGAACTGCAATCAAGTTCATAAAGAAATATCAGCAAGATGTTCGCATCACACATAAGGCCAAAGCTAGACTATGCTTCTCAAATATGATCACTACACCTAAAGAAACACAAAGAACTAACAGAGAAGGTCCAAAGGAATGCACCAAAGATTCTTTTTTTTTCTTTTTAGGTTCCAATCTCAGAAAAAAGGCCACATACAGGCCTGGCCTTAACTGAAATATAGAGAGGTTAATGAAAGGGAAAAAGAAGAGATATGGGAAAGTATTTACAAATTTTGAAGGAAGTGAAAAAGCTGCCTTTCAAAATGAGCCAGGTCATAGTTGGGAAAGACATGAAAGGTTAGAGTTCCAAAGCTCTGAGGTGTAGGAGAAGAAACAGTTACCAAACTGGCCCAACCTTGAGTTACCAAAGACCCTACAGTAGTCATGAGGTGCAGCACCTTGACAAGTACTGAAAGGTCTACTATTAGTGGGGCCACACAAGCAGCCTTCTCTCGGGAGCAAAAACCAAAGTAATACCTATACAAACGGGAAAGTGAACCAATATTGCAGGGTTGGGCAAGCAGGTCAAATTTTGAAGTTAGTCTGAAACCTGACAAGTCTAACCTCTTTCAACTCAACTCTGTAAAACACAGATGCAGAGCTAGAACCACCCTAGATGTGAAAGCAGTGTTTCATACAAAGACAGATCAATCCTTCGTATAAACAGAGCAACTGTTTGGAAGAAAAGAAAGTTCAATACCTAAACAGGATTCCCAGATTCTTAGAGGCAGATTTAGCTATTTCGGTAATGTGGGCTTTCCAAGCTAGAGTAAATGTTATAGTAATACCAAGTATGTTCACGGAGTCAAGAGGTGGAATTACATAACTGTTAATGGAGAGAGGAAAGTTGTGAAGAATTTTCAATAGATATATGGGTAGAAACTGGGTTTTGGAGGTATTAAACTTTACCAGATTTTACCTAGGCTCCAGTCACTGACAAAAGTCCACATCAAGGCCAGGCCTTTAAAAGAGAGAGAGAGAGAGAGAGAGAGAGAGAGAGAGAGAGAGAGAGAGAGAGAGAGAGAGAATGACGGAAAGTATTTACAAATTTTGGAAGAAGTGAAAAGCCTGTAATATGAAATGTGTTATATCATAGTTATTGGGAAAGACATAAGAGGGTAGAGAATTCCAAAGCTTTGAAGTGCAGGGAAAGTAACAGTTTTCAAAGTGGCCCACCCTTGAGTTGCCAACAGCCACACAGTAATCACGTGACACAGATTGCCGAGTACCGCGTGGTCTACCTAACGATGTTGGCACACAAGCAGCCAGTTCTTAGGAGCAAGAACTAAAGTAATAACTTTAAAAGTGGGAAAGTGAACCTACACTGTGGCATAGGGCAAGTGGGTTAAGTTCTGAAGTTAGCCTGGGAGAGTTGATAAGTTGGACGTCTTTCAACTCAACTCTGTCGAGGAAGGTTGCAGAGCTAGCACTACCCCAGATGTGAAAGCAGTACTCCATATAAGGATGGATCAGTCCTTTTTGTAAACAGGGCAACTGTTCAGCATAAAAAAAATTCAAAATCTAAACAGGACACATAGTTTCTTAGATACAGACTAAGCTACTTCCAAAATGTGGAATTTGCGAGATAGAAAGGATGTTACAGTAATACCAAGTATGTTTATTGACTTAAGAGGTGAAACATGGTACCGGAATTAAGAGGGCTGAGTTACAGGGAAATGCTAATGCCTAAAATTTGTCCACCTTGTAGGAGAGACGAGTGAGGGGTGACCTGATCACAAAATCTGATGATGTAGACCAGTGGTTCACAAACCTCATTTTTTTTAACCACGTGGCCAGGAATTTCATATATAAGACCCAAAGAACAACATACAAAATATATAATATGCATTTGGCAAACTTACAAAAGTGACCAAATTTCAGCTGATTTACTAGATTTTACGTACACAAGATGCATTGATAAGCAACAAAGGGAAAGACTCAGGAAAAGGTAAATGATTCTGAGAGAACTGTATCACAATTATGATAAATATGTGCTGCCTTTTATTGGGCCTTATTCATTATACCTTGTTTGGTACTGAAAAAATACAGCTATATGTCATCTTTTTCAGATAGTCTCATACTGTGCTAGTTCAATTTTTGTTCTATATATCTGATTGTACAATATAGGCATGCATTTCTGTTTGCTCCTGAAATGTTTTAATCTTTTGAAATAGTTTCTGAAGTTGCTGTATGTGACATCTGCATGCAATTATTGAATACTTCCTAGTAAAGTGGCCTACTAGTCATAAATGCTGCAGACCCCTGATGTAGGGAGAGAGCAGTTCTTCAAGCAATGCTGAGGTACAACAACCAGAGGAAATAACATGAAAATAATGAAGAAACTTGTTAATTATTTTTTTTCATACATATTCGCCATTTCCCGCATTAGCGAGGTAGCATTAAGAATAGAGGACTGGGCCTTAGAGGGAAAATCCTCACTTGGCCCCCTTCTCTGTTCCTTCTTTTGGAAAAGTAAAAACAGGA
>JAYMFT010274601.1:0-10577 GCA_038088735.1 Panulirus argus
CATATGTGTGCATGTATGTATATATGTGTGTATGTGGGGGGATGGGTTTTTCTTCGTCTGTTTCCTGGTGCTACCTCACTGACGCGGGAAACAGCAATCAAGTATAATAAATTAAATAAATATAGTTCTGCACATACACAGATTTGTGCTTTAAGGTTAAATTCTAAAATGATTAAGAATGATTTGGGTCCAAAACCATTTGCCTGTGGTTACATTTTTGCGAACACACTATAGCTCACTTTCACCCTATGGGAGTAAGTCTTCATCCTAAAATGTCTGAGTTTTCTAGGTCATCAGATTAAGGAGACAGTTTTGTGAATTGCAAAACCAAATAGCCTACATTCACAAAGAGGTCCAATATGGTCCATTAATCAACTTTGATGTAATTGGCCCACAAGTCTAGGGATTAATGGCACTTAATACACACACAAAATCACAGAAAATTACTTTTAGTTATAAGATTTTCAGACCTATATCAGCAAAGAAGGTAACCTAAGCATAATAGTTGCACAGCAGTTACAGTTGAAAAAGCTATACAACAGCACAATCAAAACACAAAATTTAAAGATCCATTACATTTAAATAAAGACAAACTCACTGCATAATCAGTCAGTCAATCAAATGTAAATAAATATTACATGCTCTGTACTAACAGAAGACGGCCCTCCAAAACTCATGGTTTATATATGACAAAAAGAGGGTATTAAACATACCTATGAATACAACAGGACAACACATGTAATTTCCCTACAAATAACAACTGAAGCTCAAACACTGTATACATGGACAATGATTAAAAAAAAAAATACGAATGCAAATACTGTAAACAAACATATGTAGGCATTTTAGCGGCTTATCACAAAACCTCTGGCATAAGACAATGAATCAATAATATCATAAGCAAAACATAAAATTTAAAGAGCTTCAAGATTCAAATGGCGACTTACTTACTGCATGATCAGTCAGCTGAGGGAATGAAAACAAACACTGCATGCCACATGCTAACAGAATACAGCTCTCCAAAACTACTAGCTTATATATGCTTATAATATAAGAATATAAAACATGCTTATCTAATTAATAAAAGATAATACAACTTCTGCAAATTGCCTGCAAATAAAAATCTAATCTCAAAACATCATACATATGAACTTTGTAAACACTGACATATATTGGCATTTTTTGAAGTATAGTACAAAAACTCTAGCACATAATAGTTCATCAAAGGATAAATAATTTGATACTGAATACATCTATAAGATACAACATATCACACTCATCATCAAATTAGTAAAATTAACCTCAAAAAATGAAGAGGTAGAGAGCAACTTAAAGCTGTGAGCTGTATGTTCTGTCATACTTCATCTCTGTACTATCAGATGAGAGCACTTTTGGATCTTAGGTGCTATTTTTAAAGAGTGAAGCTTCAAATGCTATGCTGAGATTCCATGAAATAAAACTTTGTATATTGCTGTGGTATTTTTGCCATTTATATGGTAGAGAGAAATAAAATGTCCATCACATAAATGCGATTCATGAAGCAAAAGATTTAATATAAACATTATAACAGCATACGAATTTGGGATGTATCACCATCATAAGCAGAAGGGAGGGCAGAGGAATGAAGAAACAGTGGTGGTGTTAACTGCGTCCAACTCTTCTGTCATTACCACCACCACCATCACCGTTACACCATAACCACCAACTATGTAAGTATCAGTGTAATAAGCTATGGTGGTGTTAACTGCATCCAACTCTTCTGCCATTACCACCACCACCATCACCATTACACCATAACACCAACTATGTAAGTATCAGTGTAATAAGCTAACAATTACAGTACCAGCAGAAAGTCTAAGGAATTTGGGGCCTTTTGTTGTGTGGTTGGGTGCCCTCAGAGTTTCTATGTCAATCAACCTACCAAATGCTCACATCTCGCTTAATCAGCACTTGGCAACTCTCCCTAGTGATCCCATCACCACGGACTGAGGAGTGCGTCAGTACCTCATGGGACAAACTAGAGAGAAGATGCATGCTTTGAGCTGCTGGATCAAAAAAAGACCCCCTTATTTTTTTTTTTTTTTGTTTCATGAACTTTTCATCCCACTGTTGCCCACCCACACCTTAGAATGGGGCACAAGAACTTCACCCACCAAGGAAAAACTCAGATTCTTGCCCTGAGGAAGGCAAAAATGTCAGTAAAGGAGATCTGCCAGCAAGTCAGTTATATACAGCCTCATTGCAAAAGCCAAGAATATCCCTCAAGGTGAAGCTCAACCTCATAAATCTGTACCAGGGTATCCCAGGAAGAATTCAGCAACTACTGACAAGCTTATCATGAGACAAGTATAGATAAATCCACGCATCACAGCAGGACTATTGAAGCAAGCCTACCCCACCTCCCTCGGAAGTGTTGCAGAATGCACCATTCATGAGAGCTGCCAGAAACACCTGAACCTGCCTCTTCGTTTCCCAACCAGAGAGCCCATACAGACTTGCAAGATGCAAGCTGCTCATCTCAGTTTTGCAAGGAACTACAAACTTTTCGCTACTGAGGACTGGAGAAGGGTCTTATGGAGTGATGAGTCGATTTTCCAGTGTGGTGCAGTGAGGTGTGGCAAGTTGAAACTTCCCTCGCACATGAATCCCCCTGACCCCTGTTATGTGCAAATGACTGTCAAACGCCCAGACTCAGTCATGATTTAGGGTTGCTTCACTGAAGAGTTACGGCATGGGGGATTTCATGTGCTTCCCAAGAGCATCACAATGAATGGAGACCGCTACATTGAGGTTTTTCGTGACCACATGATGAATCATTATGAGATCCACAACTGCAACTTCTTTATGCAAGAAAAAGCACTATTTCACATGGCAAGGTCATGAAATGGTTGTCAAACAAGCAGGTGAACATCCTTCAATGGCCTGGGAATTCTCCAGACCTGAATCCATTCGAGGAGCTGTGGTCTTACATGAAGCTTTAACTTCAAGAAAGGAACACTTCTTACATTCCTAACCTTCCTGAAGCCATCAGAAACATCTGGTTGAAAGAAGTGACCTTTATTACTGCGGAAACATTACTGACTCCATGCTATGATGCATACAAGCTGTTTCAGTGGCATGTGGTGGCCACACTAAGTACTACAACAAAGAAAATGAGCTTTTTTTTACCCATTCCACAGACTTTCCATGGGTATTGCACATACATTTTCCGGGTAAAATTCCATGTTGGCCTTAGTCTGCATAGGTATTCTTGTTCAGATGTTGAAATATGTCTTTCATTTATTCTTTCAAAGAATTAAAGTACATGCATATCTAGCTAACTGGCCTATACTGCTCAGGTATTAGCTTGGATCCTCCTTAGTGTATGGTTTTACATATACCATTTTGCTTGTCTGAAATTTTGCATTCATCCACACTTTGCACTGTCATGTGCATTAGTGGTTTTATTACTACTGTTTGTGGCTTCATAAAAAAGTCAGCTGGGATTCAATATTCTCCCAGACCTGAACTTTCTGAGATGATCAATCACACTGATTTATATCATCTTACGATATTTCAATATCTATAAGTATCTTTTCACCATGTGGGTTAAACAGTTTATCTTATAATTTCTTGTTGCATTTTGATCTGGAAACTGATTTGGACTGTTCAATTTGCAGCAGTATATATTCTTCAGGTCATTTCCAGACTTTTTGCACACTTTCATGGGAATATCATTATTTCTTTCTTTTTGCTTTGCTTGCATGTTTGTAAAACTCTCTCTTTATTCATTTTCTGTTCTCTTCTATGGGTTTTCATTATTTCCACATCTGTGCTCTATATTTCCTCAGTTAGCTCTTTGATTTTTATTTCACTCATTGCTATCCTTTTCAGCTTTTTCCACGTTCTTCTATCCACTGACTGTTTTCTGTCTCTTAGTATCTTATATCCTGTACTATATTTTATTTCTGTATAGTATGTATATGACAGCTAGCAACATTGGCCCCACTTGTGCTAAAAACAGCTTTGCCTTACTCATCATGGTCACTTTCTAAGATGGAATAGTGTCCACAAAATTACTCTCCTTTACAATTTGAAAACAGATCATCTTCACTCAGTAACTCAGGATCATCAAATGCATGGTACTCTAAATCAATTGCTGAAGGATGAGTGACTTTAGGAAGATATCATGCACCAGCAACTCAGGCCAGAGGGCTGCCTTGAAATACAAGCAGGAAAATCAGTGCGAAAAGATCAACCTAGAGGTTTTGCTCAGCTCAAGTAAATTTCCATGCAGAGGTATCAGGAGGTTAAAATGTAGCCAAAAAAGTTGAGCTTTCACAATGGAAACCATCCTCTATAGGGTCACTGGATGATGATGGGAACTGTTTGCAGGATAAAAGCTTCATGATTATACATACAGTTCAAGAGATGGGGGTTCCAAGACTACAAAACTACCTCTTTCTTCTATACAAACTGATAATTACAAACAAATAAATCATTCCACATACCTGTGCCCGAGAAACCTGGTACTCAGGTAGGATTGGAAGTGATAGCTCAGGTGACAGAAGATCTCTAAGACCATCCTGAAGTCCTCCATTAGTAAGCCTTTGGGCTTCTGCTGCTACTATGTTATAGCAGCATACATCCTGACGACAGTTGTCGTAACTGATGGTTAAAGGTAAAAACCTTGAAAATTAGAAAAAAAACATCCTCTCTAAAAAGATTTACCCTATTCATGAAGGATACTGATTACAAAATATTCTTCTTACACTTCAAATGTTAGACACATTAATTTACTTCCAATTTCTGCAAAATAATTCTCTATTTTGAAATGAAAACCAAAACATTTCCATTTAACCTCTACCTCTATGAAAGCATAAAGAATTCATGACCTAAAAAGTAGGGAGCATCATATGTTAAGTATTCTAAAGAAGTTAAAAAAAAAGTTTTTAATTTGTGATCCACTGGAATGAGTGTACAGATGTTCATTCAAAAGAATGTAATTGAATTTTAGTGCTTTTACTACTTCATTCCTTTGACCATATTAAATGAAAAACCCCAAATGATACTTTACTCCTTATCATCACACTCCTTATTATCCCAAATTAATTCATGCATCTCCTGAATAGCATGGCTGACATTCAAGGGCAACTTTGCTGTTGCTATCCATTATCTGTCTGTCTGTTCCTCATCCATTATCTGGAGTCATACCTAAACTTACAACTTAACCTTGGTCACTACGAGAAAACTCTAAGTCTGATACTCATGAAACTTTATACAGTTGTTGACCAATATCTGAAGAACTGAAAGGAATAAGACCTATAACTCTAGTTGTGTCACTTATGTAACATGGCAGACACTTAGGTACTTTGTCTGACATCATCACTGTCATTGGTCCATACATCATCTGGAGTAACTCATAAACTTTCCTTATCCTATGCACAACTTGAAAACTCTAAATGAGATACTCATGAAACTTTATACAGTTCTTTTTTTCCATCTAAAGAACTGGATGGCATAAGATCCATAACTCTACTTTGGACGGGCCTGAGTTATGCCACCTAACAAAATGTTTAAATATTTAACTAACCTCATACATGGAAAAAAATTTAACCAATAGACATGAAAAATCTATATAGCTGTTTCTCATATTCAAAGAAATAAATGGCATAAGACCAATAGCTACAGTTTAGATTTTGCCTGAATTATGCAGCCTAAAAAAAGGTTTAACCTGTAAACTTAACATACCTCACAAAACAAATTCAACCTTTGGCCATGAAAATTTATACACTTGTCTCCTGGCATTTAAAAATTCAGTGGCAAACTATCACTTCAATTTAATGTCACTTACAGAAAGGCTTAACCTGTAATTTAGCTCAAGTCTTGAAGAAAATTGCAACTTTGGTTATGGAAGTTATCATAAATGTTATTGATGTCTTCTAAACAATATTTTCACCTATCCTGATTTTACTCCCAATAACTATGGCTCACTGCAAGCAACACATGTTCTAAGATATGCTTTTCTAGTTGTTTTACCTTGGTCTCCTATCCCTCCCTTTCTCTGTGTTTTATTTCTTCTTACTTATACTGAACTGATAGATGCAAACAGACTCCACCTGTAAGAAGATACACTGCAAGAGAGAATCATCTTTGGTGTGGCTGTATTACTGTCAAAGGAAGAAAAGGTGTACAGTCAGCCTAAAAGCTGTATGAGTCCTACAAAAGAAGTCCTGGGGTTAAAAAATTAAAGACAAATTATATCAACAGGTACTAAATTATGTAAAAATTTTTTCATCCAGCACAGGCAAATACAAGGTTCTCAAGTGCAGTGGTTTTTAAACTGGCTTCCGTGGAACCTTAGGGTTCTGTGAAGGCTTGTTGGAGTTTTATGAGACCTTTCAAGAGAGACTAGGAGAAAGAGATGAGATGCTTCTTTCATTTTTTTCTTATTGAAAGCGATTGACAATGGAAAAGTTTGGGCAAAGGGTCTTTGAGATACACTCAAAATTCCTATTTTAATGTGAACGATGATATATCCAATATTAGAGAACTGTCTAAAGAGAATTGGTAACTATCAAAACTTGACATGTGCTGCCCCAAAAAAGTCACAGCAAGAAAGAGGAGTGCCTTTTGTAAACACAAAGGTAATGATCAAACATTGCTCACTCTGGATGATCAGGTGAGGTTAGCAGTGTTTCTAGCTTTAGTTCTCATGATTCAAGAGAGTTATGTCTTTGTTAATGTTATGTTACATGTATTATAAATGCAGCTTGTCTTTCATATCATGTAATAAATAAATATGATTTGTAAAGATATTTGCCGAGCAAACATTCTCCACATGTCATAGAAGGCAACAAAAGGGGTGGGAGCAGGGGCCTGGAAACCAACCCCTTCTTGCATTTCAATTTCTAAAAGAGGAAACAGAAAAAAGAGTCAAGTGGGGAGTGCTCATCCTCCTTGAAGGCTCAGATTGGGGTGTCTGAATGTGTGTGGATGAAACCAAGATGAGAAGAGAGGGGAGATGGGTAGTACATTTGAGGAAAGAAACCTGGATGAACGTTCTGGTTCTGAGTGAAATTAAGCTCAAGGGTAAAGATGAAGAATGGTTTGGAAATGTCTTGGGAGTAGTGTCAGAGGTTGGTGAGAGGACAAGAGTTAAGGAAGGAGTAGCACTACTTTTGAAGCAGGAGTTGTGGAGGTGTGTGATAGAGAGTAAGAAAGTAAATTCTACATTGATGTGGGTAAAACTGAAAGTGGATGGTGAGAGATCGGTGACTATTGGTACTTATGCACCTGGTCATGAGAAGAAAGATCATGAGAGGTAAGTGTTTTGGGAGCAGCTAAGTGAGAGTGTCAGCAGTTGTGCACGAGACCAGGTATTAGTTATGGGTGATTTGAATGTGAAGATGAGTAATATTGCAGTTCAGGGTTAATTGGTGTGCATGAAGTATTCAGTGTTGTGAATGGAACTGGTGAAGATTTTGTGAATTTGAGAGCTGAAAAAAGACTGGTGATTGGAATTTAAAAAGAGATAGACCCAAGTATATGTATCTGAGCAGGAAAGATAGTCAACGGGCATTACTAGATTACGTATTAACTGAGAAGCGTGTAAAAGAGAGATTTTTGGAAGTAAATGTGCTAAGATGGGCAGCTCGTGGGAAGTCTGATCACCATCTTGTGGAGGCGAGGGTGAAGATTTGAGGAGGTTTGCAAAAAAGAGGAAACAATGTTGGGAGAAGAGATTGGCGGGAGTAAGTGAGCTTGAAAAAGAGACTTGCGAGACGAAATACCTGCAGAGATTGAGTGTAGAATGGCAAAACTTGAGAGCAAATGAAGTTAGGGCAGTGGATGAGGAATGACAGGTATTTAGAGCAGTGATGGCATGTGCATGCGAAAGGTGGGAGATAGGCAGACTAGAAAGGGTAGCGAGTGGTGGAATGAAGAAGTAAGGTTACAACTGAAAGAGAAAAGAGAGGCATTTGGATGGTATTTATAGGGTAGAACTGCAAATGACTGGGAGTTATATAAAAGAAATCAGCAGGAGGTCAAGAGGAAGGTGCTGGGGTTGAAAAAGATAGCAAATGAGAGCTGGGGTGAGAAAGCATCATTAAACTTCAGGGAGATTTAAAAGATGCTTTGGAAGGAGGTAAATAGTGTTCAAAAGACATGAGAACAAATGGGAACATCAGTGAAGGGGGTAATGGAGGATGTAATGACAGGTAGTGATGAAGTGAGGAGGAAAAGGAGTGAGCATTTTGAAGGATTGTTAAATGCGTTTGATAATAAGTGGCAGATGTAGGATATTTTGGTCGAAGCGGTATGCGAAGTTATGGAGACTTGTTTGGTGAAGAGAAAAGAGGTAGTGAAAACCTTGCAGACAATTAAATGTGGCAAGATGGCAGAACTGGATCATATTGCAACTGAATTTATTAAGAAAGGGGGTGACTGGAATGTTGATTGGTTTATAAGGATATTTATTGCATGTATGGATTATAGTAAAGAGACTGAGGATTAGCAGAATGCACGTATAGTGCCAATGTATAAAGGCAATGGGGATAAAAGTGACTGTTCAAACTACAGAGGTAAAAATTTTTTAGTATACCTGGTAAGTTGTATGGAAAATTATTGATTGAGAGGGTGAAGGCATGTACATAGCATCAGATTGGGGAGGAGCAGTATGGTTTCAGAAGTGGTAGAGGATGTATGGATCAGGTGTTTGCTTGAAGAATATGTGTGAAAAGTATTTAGAAAAACAGATGGATTTGTATGTGGTATTTGTGGATCTGGAAAAGGCATATAACAGGGTTGATAGAGATGCTTTGTGGAAGGTATTAAGAATATATGGTGTGGGAAGTAAGCTGGTACAAGCAGTGAGAAGTCTTCTATCAAGGGTGTAAGGCATGTGTATGAGTAAGAAGAGAGGATACTGAATGGTTCCCAGTGAAGGTTGATCTGTGGCAAGGATGCTCATGACACCATGTTTATTTAATTTCTTTATGTATGGAGTGGTGGAGGAGGTAAATGCACAAGTCTTGGAGGGGCAAGTATGTAATCTATTGGAGATGCGAGGGCCTAGAAAGTGAGTCAGTTGTTGTTCACCTGTGATACAGTGGTGGTGGCTGACTCGAGCAAGAAACTGTAGAAGTTGGTAACTGAGTTTGGAAGAGTGTGTGAAAAGAGAAAGTTGAGGGTGAATGTGAATAAAAGCAAGCTTATTAAATTCAGCAGGGTTGAGAGACAAGTTAGTTGAATGTAAGTTTGAACAGAGAAAAACTGGAGAAAGTGAAGTGTTTTAAGTATCCAAGAGTGGACATGGCAGCGAAAGGAACCATGGAGATGAAAGTTAGTCACAGGGTGGGGGAGGGGGCGAAGGTTCTGCGAGTGACATAGAGAGTGTGGAAAGAGAGAGCATTACCTCGAAGGGCAAAAATAGGTTATGTCCAAAAGAACAGTAGTTCCAACAACATTATATGGCTGTGAGGCATGGGCTATATAAAGGGATGAGTGGTTGAGATAGCAGAGGAAGGCGAGTTGAAATGGTTTGGACGTATGGAGAGAATGAGTGAGGAAAGGTTGCCAAAATGACAAAGTGGATATATATGTCAGAAGTGGAGCAAACAAGAAGAACCAGGAGACCAAATTCAAGTTGGAAGAATGGACTGAAATAGATTTTGAGAAATCACAGCCTGAACATGCATAATGAAGAAAGGTGTGCATGTAATAGAGTAAACTGGAACAATATGGTATACTGGGGTCGACATGCTGTCAATGGATTGAACCTGGGCATGTGAAACATCAAGGGTAAACAATGAAATGGTCTGTGAGGCCTGGATTTGCATAGGGAGCTGTGGTTTCGATGCATTACACATGACAGGTAGAGGAGAGTGTGAGCAAATGTGGCCTTTCCTCTGTTTCCTGGTGCTACCTTGCTGACGCAGTGGGCAGCAATCAGGTGTGAGGGAAGAAAAAAAAAAACGTATACATTATCTATTTTCCTTTCCTTCGTGCATTTTGTGCTGTTTCCTGTGAGGCGGGGCGGCATCAGGAGTGGATGAAGATGAGCAAGTATGAATGTGTACATGTATATAGATGTATATGTATATGTATGTATACATATATATATGCATGTGTATATATGCATATGTATGTGCAGGTGTGCACATGTATATGTAAATATATATACATATATATACATATATACTGAGTGTGAGCGAATATGGCCATTTCATGTCTCCTCGCGCTACCTCGCTGATGCAGGGGGTGACGATGCTATTTCCTGTGGGGCAGGGTGCCATCAGGAATGGATGAGAGCAAGAAAGTATGAATATGTACATGTGTATATGTGTATATGCATGTGTATGTACACGTATATATATATGCATATGTTGGTATGCATATGTATGTACTGTGCATATATGTGCATGTGTGCATGTATGTATATTAGTGTGTATGCGAGTGAATGGATCTTTCTTCATCTGTTTCCTGGGGCTACTTCGCTAATGCGGGAAACAATGATCAGTGATAATAAATGAATAAATAGCGCTGCCTCACTAACGCAGGAAGTGGCGAATGTGTACAGAAAAAACATATATATA
>JAYMFT010274612.1:0-10577 GCA_038088735.1 Panulirus argus
CCCCCCGCTCCCGCCCCTTTTAGTCGCCTTCTACGACACGCAGGGAATACGGGGGAAGTATATATATATATATATATATATATATATATATATATATATATATCAGAAAGTCTATTAATTTGGGGAAACGATTTTCGTTTACTAATCGTAAATCGATATTCTGAATAAGATAACGAATAAAGTATTGTATATACTGATGCTGATGAGTTGGTAGTAATGGTAAAGAACTTAAGAATTTATGAATCTTTTAAATGAAAATGCACCAGATGTTGTTGTTGTGGAAACAGAAATTACTAAAAAGATTAGATCTCCACAGTTCTGTCCACAGGGATACATGATATAATATGGAGGAAAAGAGAAGAAAAAGGAGAGGGAGGAAGACTGGATTTTCTATTAAGAGAGAACCTTAAGTTTCAGGAAACAGTAGTGGATGGCCCATTCAGAAAGTCCATAATGGGAACGGTTAACGTGGTAAGGATGTGCTTAGTTGTGCTTGTATTATGTAATCCTGCGAAGAATTTGAGCAACCCGGAATACATATGAAATGATAACAAATTAGGAACAGTCTTCATGGAACTGAAACAGTAAAGCACGCGCTTTTCAGAGAAGATAAAGTACTGTTGATGGGATTTTATTTATAACAAAACAGACTGGTAGATTTTGGATTCTCAGAGTGTGTAAAGGAAAATATCCCATACTAGCATCTCATTAAACACACTAGTACGAGAGAAACTGATACACCATCATTACTAGATCTTAACTTCACACATACTAGCACGGTTATTTAGAATATGATATAGGACACACCAGTTAGAAGAAAGCGGCCGTGTAAGGCTTAAGTATGATTATGTGGTAAACGAGGGAGTTAGAAGAGCAGAGATGAAACAGGACATGAAAAATAACTATGGTTGTGGACACTACACAAACAACAACAAATTCTCTGGTAATTTGATTGGGAAGTGGAGTTTAATGGCCAAGAACCATGGCACTGTGGTGAAGAGTTTGTTAAATTTGCAATGAAGGAGAAGGAACATATGTACCTCTAGCCTCAAATATAGAGGGAAGGTAACGAAACAGGGAAGAAGTTGAATCAAAGATGTCAAAAAGAAAGGGAGCCTCGAGATCTCCAGTGGTGAAGTTATAGGTGGCACTCCAGCCAACCAGCACATACAAGGTGCAAGAGAGCAGCGAATGAGTATGGCAGGAAAAGAAAGGAAGAACAAAGAAACTTTGAAAAAGAGAATATTGTGAAAAGATGCGGAATGAATACCTGGTTGGCTACAACCCAGTTGCCTGGCTTGGGATTGCTTGATCGCGGCCTCAATCAAAAAGAGGAAAAATCATCTATGGCTCTATCCGCTCATCTGTTATTTACATCACAATCTTTTTAATGACATAATCTCTTAACGAAATTGAAAATGGGATATCGACTCTGACGACGTAGGAAGATCTCTCTCAACCTCGAGAGGAAGGGATCTTTCCACTTACCTTGGACGCCCTCAAGTGGGCTGTTGAAGTATAGAGGGACCCTTCTGTGAAGAAATCGTTCTTTAATGGAAATTCTTTCATGTGGAAGAAAATCTTTTTATACCTGTCAAGTCGAGTGTCAGGGATGTGTTGGTGCACGGCACAGTCTGTACAATGCTTGCGCTTCTGCTCCAAGAAACGATGTAGTGTTAATATCTCATGCTTGGTTCTGTGCCCTTAACGAAGGCACCGTCTCAGATGATGTGGAACACGTTGAGCCAGTTTCATTAGGTTTCATGCACCGCACAGCGGGCACAGAAAGTCCACTTGCTTCACACACTGGAATTCTGACAACTAGCGCACACGCGGCTTACACATTTCCTATTTACAGACCCGCACCTTACTATATTGGTGTATGGATGTACGAAAGTGCGTCAGCAAATGCATCGTAACGCAGGAATATTATACGGCACAGAAGATGTGAAATATAATCAGCTAAAGTCTTCATAAAGATACCAAGAGCTACTAACTTTTAATTAAAAGTCAATTTCTTCAGTAATGGAAGATGATGATCCGGCGCTTCAGGTAACAACTCTCTGAAAACTTCCTTAGGACAGGAAAATTTTGAAGGGATGAACACTATCTTGGTAGACTGGGGGGGGGAATGCTGTTCCTTAGGATAGTCTCAGAAATAAAAGATGCAAGTCTGGGTCGAGTTAGGGAAGTCTGTGTGTAGGTTTATATAGTTACGTCAGTGGTTGATCGAGAGGGATGTGAACTGTTGCGTCCGAGAAGTTATGTGTGAATGTAATTACAAATTTTTACTGTACGAAGAGAGAGATTCTACACTCGTGGAGCCCCTTATGTACTTTTCTACTATCATATAACATTATAAACTTTTGTATGCTGTCTACATTCACAATTTTGTCAGTTTACTTTGCTCATCCATAATTCATATACCATGAAAGTACTTCTTTACGTTTTTTCTACCACGTTTTTTGTTTAATTTTATGTTATGGCCTCTGATTTTTCTGTCCTTTCGAAGAGATATTCACTAGTGATATCATCAAACTGGTTTAGAAATTTAAAGACTGTGATTAGGTCACTCTTCTATGGTGGACTCACGGCTGAGACTCCTAACATTTCCGTGTGATTCAGCTCACTTACTTCTGGCACTATCTTTACCACCTTTCCTCTGGATCTCTTAGTTTTTTGTGTTACTTCAAGCACGGTGACTAAATTTGAGAGGCATATTCATGTTTTGACCTAAAGTGGGATATAAGAGCTTCCTGGATATTTTCTTATCTGTATACTTGAATGCTGTTCTGATATATGCGTGTGCTAGTATGTGTATGTTTATTGCATGTATGTCATCAGCTTTATGCATTGTACGAGGAGGGATTTTTACACCATCTTCTGATCTTTCTCTGCTTTCTCTTAACTATCTAAACTTGTGTATATTGTCAGCTTTCGCAGTTACGTGATGTGCGTCTGTGTGCTTTCATACGTGGGTGCTTGTATCTATGTCTACCTTTCTGCCGTTTGGTACCTATTTTCTTTAGCGTGAGTTAAGTAGCATCTGGACGCCGGTCTTTATGGGGAATTAGTTACAAATTGATAAGTATCCAAACGGACGCTAAATCCTAGCAAGATTTCCTTGGAATAAAAAGATTGAGTAATCACTCTGTAATCTTGGATTATCGTATGTTTAACAAATAACAAATCCAGATTGATCAATCTACCACAATTTTAATCACATGATTAAAGACAGCCACCTTTGTGATTATTGCAAGGGCACGTCACCTTTATCATTATTATAAAAGCATGTCACCTTTATCATCAACATAAAGATTTTGATGACTTTAATGACCCTGTTAAATGGAAAAACCAAAGATCAGATATTATTTCTATTCTTGACTTGGAGGCTCCAGTTGTGGACAAAAGTCCACATCAAAGCTGGGCCTTTGTTAAAATATAAAGAGGTTAGTGAAAGGAAAAAAATAGACATGAATAAGTACTGACGAATGCTGGAGGAAATTAAGAATCTGTCTTTTAAGAAGTGCCAGGTCATAGGTATTGGCAAAGACATTAGACAGTACAAAGTTCCCAGCTTCGAGGTGCAGGGAAAGAAAGTTATCAAAACGGCCCACCTTGAGTTGCCAACGGCCCCATATTAATTCTATGACGCAGCAGCCTGCCTAATAATGCATGGTTTAGCTAGTGGTGGGGGCACACAAGCAGCGAGAGGGAAAGTGAACCAACACTGCGGCAAAGGATAAGTGGGTCAAGTTTTGAAGTCAGCCTGAGAGAGTAGATAAATCGGACCGCTCTTTCAAGTAAGGATGCAGTTAGAACCACCCTAGATGTGAGAGCAGTGCTCTATACAAGGACGGATCAATCTTTTGTATAAACGGAGCAACTGTTCGTAGGAAAAGAAATTTCGACATCTTAATAGGACTTCCGGTTTCTTAGAGGCAGACTTAGCCATTTTCTTAGTGTGGGGTTTCCAAGATAATGTGGATATTACAGTAATAACGAGTATGTTCACCGAGTCAGGAGGCGAAATTACAGAACCGTCGAAAGAGAGAGGAAAGTTGTGTGGAATTTTCGATAGAGTGATGGACCTAAATTGAGTCCTGGAGGCATTAGAATTCACCAGATCTCGTCTATCCCACTGAAGTATCTAGTTCAAGTCTGGGCTTATTGGATAAGTTTTGTTGAGACGAGATGCAGATTGAATGAGAGAAATAGAAGCAGAATTGAAGAATGTTGAGGAAAGCATTGTTCAGTCGTCAGTGTATCAGTGCTTTTGGTTATTTGTAGAAGAAAAGAAATGGTTGATAAAAAGAAGGAAAAGATTAGTCGACAGAACAGAACTTTAAGGGACACTGCTGTTGATGGAGGAAGGGGAGAGATTGATCCATCAACAACTACGGCGATAAATCCGGCAGAGAGGAAGCTAGATACGAGGAAGCAAGGTGAGAGAGGGAAGCCAAAGGAGGGGAGCTTAGAGATGAGACTCCGGTGCCAAACCCTGTCGAAAGCTCTGGATATATCAAAGGCAGCTTCATAGGATTCCTAAAAATCTACCGGGGATGATGACCAGACATTAGTAAGATAGGAAAGAATATCACCAGTGGATCCTGACTTATGGAAGCCATACTGGTGATCGGAGAAAAGACTGCGATTCAAGATGTCTGAAGGTATGGAAGCTGAAGAGGGATTCGAAGACTTTGAAAATAGTAGATGTCAAAACAACAGGACGATATTTGGAGGCGTTAGAACGGTCACCATTCTTAGGGATGGGATGTACCAACGCATGCTTCCAAGAAAAAGGAAAAGTCTTTTTTTTTTTTTTAACAGAAACGGAACAGACGAGCAAGCACAGGTGCAAGTTCTAAGGCACACTCTTTCAGGACACGGGAATGGATACCATTAGGTCTCTTTGCTTTGTATGTGTCCAGAGAAAGAAGCGCTTTTCGGACAGTTCCAAAGGAGATTACGGGAAGGAGCACAGGATTATGAAGAGGAGTATCAGGGATGAAGAAATGTAAGAGTCATCCAAGGTGGAGCTAGAGGAGACACGAGAACCAAAGAGTTGCATTGTCTGCGGGAGAGACAGCTATAATACCATCAGAGCGGAAAAGTGAAGGAAATGTAGAACGACAGAAGTTGTTAGAAATTCCTTTAGCTAAAGACCAGAAAGACCTATCGGTGCATGACTAGGAGAGGTTCTCGCACTTCCCTTGAATAATGGAAGGCTTTGCCTCACGGATAACGTGCTTGCAATGATTATGGGTACTGATTAATGCTGAATGGGAGTCGGAGGAAGGAGAGTTTTTCCAACCCGGATATTCCTGATCCCTTGCCTGAATAGCAGCAGAACAGGTGCGGTTGAACCATGGATTGGATGAAGAAGTAGTCGTGAAGAAAAAAGGGATGAATGCTTCCATTCACGCAAGAATAACCTCTGCTATGCGTTTGATGGAGACAGAAGCATCACCATATTAAGAGTAATTTACCAAGGAATGTTAACGAAGAATTTTCCTAAATAATTCCAGTCAGCTTTGGTAAGGTGCCAGTATTTACGTTTTGAAGAGGCTGCAGGAGGGGGAGTGCCGTTAAACTGGATTCATAAATGAGAGTGTGGTCAGATGAACCAATGGGGGGCGAGATGGTGTAGTTACAACGTGAAGGATTAAAGGTGAAAAACAGATGCAGAATATAAGGAGAGTGGCCACAGCAGTCAGGAATATTGTTGGAGTAAGTACTTATTTGCTCTAAATTACTGAGAGTGGCAAATGTGAGGGCTTCACTTCCCTCACCATTCGCATAGGAAGAGTTCATCCATTATCGATGGTGAACGTTGCTCATCCCTTTAGTAGAGGATCTCGTCTTGCGGATGAGAAGGTGTCACGGCCTCTTGGCAGGAGTTTAGGTAGACAGCAAAAAAAAAAGATATGAAATATATTGAATTAGGGGAGCAGTAAGCGAAACATAGGAAAACAGTGATAGTTGGGAGAGAGACGTTGAGCCAGACAGCATCAGAATTTGGGGATTTACGGTCCTCGACGCGTGCAACAGGTGTGTTGATGCTGGTTTAAGCTAAAACGCCGCCTTTGAAATGGAATCGTGTGTGGAGATTATAGCTGGATAAGTGAAAGTGGCTAATGAGAACTATTTTAGAAACTAGGTCTCAGAGAGAGGTCAGATATCAGAAGTATTAAACAGATGGTGTTCAAGAGAGGAGAGGACACTAGAGAGACCACGAATGTTGGTACAGTATGTAAAAAAGAGTAAGGTCTGTTAGAGATGGAAGGGTCGTGAGAGGGGAGGCTACTACTACTGTCAGAGCCCTCCCTCTCATGGGCAGTAGAGCCAGGCGGAAACTCTGAGATTCTTAGCACCCCATGATTACATTAAAAATCGGTTTTGCAGACAGGAGATAACAAGAGAACTTATGCGAAGAGGAAAAAACGAGATTTGACAAGGTGTATGGCGCTTGTAAGGACTATCCAACCAGTCAACATTGCAACAAACTATCTCTTACATCTTATGCAATGAAAGTGTTTGGTATGAAGTTCATTGTCGTAAGTATTTCAATATGTATGCATTAAGTACACTTAAGTAATAACTCGTCGCAGAAAAGTACTCTGAAGTGGTGATTCCTTTCAGATAAGTACATTTAAGTAATTAAACATGTTTGATAATCTACATACTAAAATAATTCGAAAGAATATATTCAGATATATTTCTTCCTCAGTTTGATCAGTTCATCACCAGAGTATGTCCAGATATACTCTATTTTATCTATGACCACCCATCTGTAGATCGCCGAAGCTATAGCTGTACTATTGACGACCTGCTGAAAAATACATAGATATAACTAACCCTCGTCTGGTGCCCCAGCATCGCTTATCGTGTAATAATTTATTTAGGAAATTTCCGAGGCTTCTGCTCAAGAACGATTCCCTCTTTAACCTTTGAGTTATGGCCCTTAAGCACGATGGTATGATGCTTGAGCACGATGGTACGGTCCTTAAACATGACGGTTCAGTCCTTGAGCACGACGGTACAGTCCCTGAGCACAGTGGTACAATACTTGAGTACGACGGTACGGTTCTGGAGCGCTACGGTACGGACCTCGAGCACAACGAAGCGACCCTTGAACAAGACGGTACAACTCTTCGAAATGATGGCCTTTTCTTTGACATGAGACCTTAAGGACTAGATGAAAGGCCTTAGGCTAGATACACTATAGATGAAAGGCCTTTTCTAATAGCTTGCCTTAAGTTAGATACACTAAAGATTGCAGTTGGAGATATTACGAAATTTTGGATAATGCAGGTTAATATTTATCCAAAATATTTCGTGATTTTGTTTTTTTTTCTTTTCTTTCCCCTTAATGTTACAAGGTGCGGTATTGTCGGAGGGAATTTGGTATTAACTCAGTATGTTTTGATTCTTATAAATCATATCTTCAGAATTGTAGATAAACAAACACACACACACATGATTCTTATATATCATATCTTCATACTTGTCGGTAAACAAACACACACAAACACACACACACACACACACACACACACACAAACACTCACACACACACACACACACACACACACACACACACAGGATATTGTTATCTCTTAATAATTTTTTTTTTCTCTCTCTCAGTACAGTCGTCGGGCCTTCTTTTACATTCCGTAATGTTGCTTGTGTCAGATGTTCTACTTTTCTATTTCATTTTCTTTTTTGATTTTCTTGACTCCAAAAGTGCGATGTTTGTTTGTGGAACAGGCGAAGGTCCGTTATCCATCTGGTCTCTCCAGTTGGTGATTTCTCTGAATTTCCGATATTTTGTTTATCCGTTTCTCATGTTTTTGATAATTGAATTTTTCGTTACTCACACTACTTACCATTGTCTTTGAATCTTACACTACTTTCATACGCCTGTCATAGTGATTAACTATTTTCTTGATAGCTTAATTCCTCCATAAGCATTTAACCCTCTCATGGTCTGTCTTTATGGCGCGATGTATTTGGATGATGTTTTTTAGATATTTCTTAGAAATCTTTACTTCCATAAAATCTTTTACTATTTATGTTTCTGAAGAATTGTCTAATATGCTATAGATGTCAAAGATATGCATCTGTCACCCTCTTTTTCCTAAACTCTATTTCCGAAAATCAGATCGTTTCATCCAGAAATTCTTTCAGTGTACTTTCTGATGTTATAACTTCCTTCTGTGATCTATTTCCACATCTAGAGATGTCATTTTAGTCACTTATCTTGTGTGTCTTCCATTCTTTCTTTCTACAACATCGTTATTTTGAGATCAACGTTGTTATTATGACCCGCATGAGTAACTCTAGGTTGGTTTATCGAGCCCTCGGCTCATCGACTGCTAGGGTTTAGCGAGGCCTTGAACGTCAGGTTAGAATACCCAACCGTAGAGTCTTGTTCAAGGTAAGTCTAGGGGCATAAGTATTTCTCCTTACACCTACGGGTGGTAGGTTGGTTATTTCGGCTTTACGTCTACCAACTGCCGTCATCGTTATTACCAGCAGTCTAAGAATCTCGAAAGCCCTTTTCATATGGGGAAGGCAACTGATAAGCCGTATGCATTCTTCCTGCATATATGGCCCGAGTGTGAATATTTCTCAATATTTGCTGAGTATCAGATGTGCGAGTCAATCTTTCAGTCCAGAAAGATGAGATACTGAAATTGTTAAGACAGGTAACACAAGGGCCGCATACCTAGTGAGGGTGTATGTGGCCGTAATTGGCATTATCCTTAACACGACTGTGTTAAGATTTTTCAGTTGGTGGATGTAGCTTGAGGTTGACTACATTAATGACCCTGGCTTGTGATAGGACTTTATGTTCCCGTTCATTACTTCTAAGAAAAGGAAATTCTTCTTAAACACCATCTTTTCTTTTTTTTGAAAAAAAAAAGTAGAATAGATAATGCTAAAGTTAAGATTGTATACATTTCGGACGTATTCTTTAAAACTTTTTCTTCCAGATGCTCAGTAATTAAGAAAAAACAAATCTGAAACTAATTAGATTTTTAACCTAATTGGATCAGAGTGGTGGACTGGTGGTTATGCAACCCTCAGGCCTATGTATACGGTCTGAATGGTACTACTGCTGCTATGGTTATATACAAGCAGCAAAAAGCAGAGAAAACTGCACCAGAGGACCACAAAGATATCTGCTGCTGCTGCAAATCTTCTTCTTATTATTATTATTATTATCATTATTATTATTATTGTTATTATTACTATAATTATTGTCATTATTTTTCATATGTTTTGTCGTTTTTATATATGATAATAATGATAATGATAATGATTATAATTATTACTATTATTATTATTATTACTATTATTATTATTATTGTTGTTATTTTTACTATTATTGCTATTGTTACTATTATTATTATTATCATTGTTATTGAAGCATAGGGATAGTAAAGTATTTACGGAGAATGATTTTTTTTTTTCAGTAAACTGTTTCTCTGACAAAACTGGAGTTTAACCTCCTCTCTCTCTCTCTCTCTCTCTCTCTCTCTCTCTCTCTCTCTCTCTCTTTTCTGTTTCTTTTTTTCTTCTCTCGTTATGCCAAAACCTGTATATTGGAAGGAGACGGTTATTGACGGCGGGCAGTGAAGACCAGCACTTCAGTAGTTGTCAAGTTACCTCCTTAACTGTCTTTCCTTTCTGCCTCACCCGCACGTGGGCTGTTGGCACACACACATCACGTAACTCACACGACCCCGTTTATTCTAAACTATGAATCTTCTTGCGGTGGGCGCTACGTACTGTCCGTACCGAATGTCAAACTCTCGTAGTCGGTAGGTAAGTGCTCCTTCTTGTGTCATTACGATTGTATGGTCCCTCCTTCCTGTCTCGATTAACCTTAGAAAAGAGAAGGTCAAGAGGTGATCTAATATAGGTATTCAAAAGGATCATTGAACTTGAACGTCTACAGCTTCAAACTGACTAAGAGAAGCTGATGGATTAGGTACATAGGTGGCAAATAAATCTTGATATCTGTAAGTGCAGAGTTTTACATATCGGTAGTGAAAGCGAAAACGTAAACTGCAGTATGAATTCTGCTGAACTTTAAAAGGTAAACGAAGAAAAAGACTTGGATATGATAATCTTTGGTGACTTAAAACCAATTAAGCAGTGCGCAGAAGCAGTGAAAAAAAGAGAACAAAAGTCTTGGATCCATAGGTTGAGCCATTAAATTTAAGTCCTAGGGAGTCATAATTCCTCTTTTTAGTTCATTGCTTCCTCCACATACTGAATATTGTCTTCATTTTTCGTCACCCTGCCTTAGAAATGACATAGCCAAAATGGAGAGAGCACAACGTCGTGCTCCAAGATGATTCCCGGACTGAGAAAGAACTCCTACGAAAGCAGATTAAACGATTTACATCTGTTTAACTTAGAAAAGAGAAGGTGGGGTGCTAAGAATCTCCGGGTTTCAGCATGACTCTACTGCCAATGAGAGGGAGAGCTCTAGCAGTAGTAGTACCGGCCCCTCCCATGACTTTCCCCTCTCTGTGAGACCTTCCTCTTTTTCTATTCACTAT
>JAYMFT010274623.1:0-10576 GCA_038088735.1 Panulirus argus
GTCAACCTTTCCTCACTCATTCATTCCATATGTCCAAACCATTTCAACACACCCTCTTCTGCTCTCTCAACCACACTTTTTATTACTACACATCTCTCTTACCCTTTCATTACTTACTCGATCAAACCATCTCACACCACATACTGTCCTCAAACATTTCATTTCCAAAACATCCACCCTCCTCGATACAATCCTACCTATAGCCCATGTCTCACAACCATATAATATTGTTGGAACTATTATTTCTTCAAACATACCTGTTTTTGCTCTCCAAGATAACATTCTCTCTCCACACGTTCTCCATCGCTCCTAGAACCTTTGCCCCCCTTCCCCACCCCATAACTCACTTATGCTTCCATGGTTCCTCTCACTGCTAAGTCTATAATCTATAGTTACTTTTTATACATATTTACATGAATTTTCATACATTATATATATTTACACACATTCATCTACAATTCACTTACATTTCCAAGTTAACTGCAAAGAGTGCATCACTGACATTATTACCTAAAGTGACCAAGAGACATTTAATAGCCATACAAATCTCACAATATAGGAGAGTTGTTCAAAAATAGCCCACACACCTTAGCACTCCTGTGATGATTGTCAACACCTGCTAAAAAATCATCATATCAAAACACCCATGATTTAAGTATATCAGTGTTCTTTAAATCTACTTCCTCACTGCTTAGTATAAAATCATCTAGTACCATCTTCTCCTCTCTAAACGTCTTTTATGGCCAACACTTAATTTACATTAGGTTTCTTCTGGCAATAGTCTTTAACCTTTGAAAACAGCCGATACATTTTCCAGTGGGACCTTCCACACAACTTTATTTCCAGATCTTCAAAAATAATCAAAATATATATTAGTCATCAACTACTAAAAAATATCAAAAGTTTAAAAAAAGGAAAATATGATAAATTAACATATTTTTCCTACACAGATACTCATATCTGGGGCACCATGCAAGAATAGCTTATCATCATTGTTGCCTCTAAAATTTCTACCAAATAAAAGTTCAGAAGGTGAACATCCAAAACTCTCTTGCTTTCACACTTTTGATGTTGCATAAAACATGAGGAATTCCTTCATCATAATAATTTTAACTCTCAAGGTAAAATTACATCACCATACTCTTAAGGTTTAGGGTAAAAATGCTTCAAACCCCTCAACTTTCCGAATGGTATGCAGAAACTACAACAGGATCAGGAACAAAATGACTAATAACATTCCCAACTGAAAGGACCAAATTCTGAAATTTTGTTTTATAATATTCAGCAGTTAAATGGCATGACTTCAATATAGTTTCCTTCACATACAGCATAAACTGACTTATGTAATGAAAAAGAGATAATTAGGCAGATGACAGAAAGTCATTCTGATTATTCATCTCTTTTTCTTGTAACAAGTCTAAACAAGCAATGACCAAATTTCTTGGGGCTACTCTAAAGAGTTTACAATACTTTCAAACTTCTGAAAAGAAAGTACAAGTTTTATGTACTAATAAATATTAAATAAATGACTCTTTCTTGCTTCCCACTTAAGTCCAGCTTCCCTATCAGTAAGTCTTAATTGGAATACCCTTTCTTTCTCCCTTGCTTGCCTTTCATCTGATTTTCTTTCTTTCTTTTAACTACTCTCTCCAACTCCAGTTTCATAATTCTAGCAGCATAATGCTTAGACTCCTCTCCTAACAAACATTATCTTGGAGATGAGTTATTGTAATCCCTGAAAAACTGTATTGCCATTCAAAACTTCCTCCATCTAGATTTAACTTCTATAAAATATTCATAAGTTAGTTTTATCCAAAGATCTCTTCCCCAAATAGTTTGGTCACAAAATTCTCAATGTTGAAATAATTCATTACTTCTAATGTTTTTAAAAAACTCTCCATGCATATTTCAAAGTACTTTAGTAATTTTCATTAAATAACATAGTCTTCCTTAAATGGAAGATTCCAAAACAGTTCCCTAGTAATGTTATGCAATCATTCCTCGTCAATAATGATAAGATAAAACAAAGTATATAAAATATGAAACATGGAAAATTGTTAAGAATCAGTTCAATGTGCAGCATAATTAGGAAACTGTACAATAAAAGATTAGCTTATATTAAAGAAAAGCAATAAAATTATTTAAATACATAATATTATGGAAGCAATCAAGAAAGGACTGGAATATCAATTTCTCTAAATCATTGTTCTAATAAGGTACAAACCACGATTCAATACGACAAACTTGGTACATAACAAACAAAGGACATACATTAAAATTCTATAACATCTCTCTGTTCAAACTAATCACAGCCACTCAAGCAACACAAAATACAACAAACAACAGGAAAACCTGAACCCCTTGTAATGGCAACTTCACCCCAGCCAGGGATGTGTACCTCTCATCAGACTAGCTCTTATCAACAAAACTGACAAAGGAGCCGTGAAGCACTTTTCCTAAATCTATAATATGGCTGCCTCATTTACCATGTTTTTATACTAATTAAGGTACAACATTCATCAACACTTATACACCGTGGCAAAATAATATAACATACATTTATAGTTGCTTACAAGACAATGCCAACATACATATGGTAAACAGCATAGTGGATTATGAAATATGTGAAACACATTTTAACAACATTAATACGCAATGGACCATTAACACATCATAGAAGGTCTCCTACTACTGCTTACATTATGAGTAACTGGAAAGAGATAATATATCACTAATGAAATATTTATCCAAACATAATACAGTAGTCTACATACTCAATATTTTAAATCCATCCTCACCATGTTGATTTCACACATAGACTATTGATTTGGTACAAACTCATAAATCAATTGTTAAGCTCAGTCTCAGCCACAATGCTCATATCATACATCACTTGATGATGGGTTCTGGGAAACTGAGGAGCAAAGTGAGAGGAATTCTACCAATGTGACATCATAAAGAGTTATACAAGGAGGTTACAACAAGCATTGATTAGGAGAGTTTTTCAGATTTTTCAGATTACACTCCAGACACTAAATAGTCGAAGATTTTGCGTACATTCGGCATGACTGTGGTATAATTAGTAAAGAATTCTCCACCACCTTAGGGTAAACTGACAGTATGCAAGAATAAACACGTGAAGTGAGGAAAGTTTGTTTTAAAAGGAAACTGTAAAAACAAAATAGTATATTGACAAAAAAGTAAAAAATATAACAATAAAGCAGAAGCCATACTAATCATCCCAAAAATAAAATAAAACTTAAGGATTATATTAATATAATTTATTCTTAGGGATTGGGGAGAAGATTATCCCAGGATTCTCCTACATGCAATAGAAAGGTAAATAAAAGGGATGGTAGCAGGTCAAAAATCCCCACTCCTGTATGATCACTTTCTGTGTACATGATCAAAAAGAAGGCTGTCATTTGTTCCTGAAGCTACTTCTCTTTGGTGGAAAATGCAATGAAGTGAAAAAAAATAACAATAAATAAAAAAATTCACCTAAAGGGAACACTATCCAGGAACTACTCAAATACACAAACATTATTCAAGACCAAAGTAAGGATCCATTTGGTGGATTCCATGTAATTATTATGTTTTGTTGCCCCACCTTATTCATAGGATAATAATCTTGCTTAAAAGGAAAGTTGTTGTAATGAAGATGATTCATCTGTATCTGCAAAGAAATCTTAAAAGGGAATTCACTTTTAAATTTTCAAATAAATGTTTCTGATATGAATCAGACACTGTAAAATAAGAAGTGTCCTGTGAGAAATGTTTACAGAAGACTTCATTGAAAAACATAGATTACTAGTGTTGTAAAAAGCCTGTAAAAAGAAAAATATAAGTTTTTAAATATAAATCCTCAACTATCCTGTGCTCACTCCACAAACATATATCACTATCGTACTTCTTTACCTGTGGTACTGCCCAGTGCAGGTGGATGGCTTCCCGAATGTTATCGCAGCCACACAAAGAGGGATCCTGGAGCAGAAGGTTGAGGTAAGGTATATAATGCAGAAAAAAAATGCAAACACTTGCAACTAAAATGGTATAATTAGAATCATTATGAAAAATTATATAAATCTGAAGAGAATCTCTCTATCTCTTTATCTATTATCATTTCCAATCCAATTCCATGATGGGTTAGCCAGATACAGCCTGTGAATTCATCTGAACACATCCTCAATCCATACCCAGTGTGTTAAAATGGAACATGGACTTCTAATCATGAAACTCCCTCTTACTTCTTCACTATGGACATTAAGTTGATTCAAGTGAGAATAAACTGCCCCCTCACATGACCTCTTGTAAAATAAATGCTCCCATTGCATCTACGGCCTTTACTGCTCTGCCATTTTTATATGAAATAACCCTAACCCTAATCAATTCTCTCACCTAATCTGTCAATCTCCTCTACAATCTTCCTCCCCTCTTTGTACCTTCAACTGTAATTATATACTGTATCTTCCTGACCAACCTTTCATCTGCCACACATTTTACATGTCCATACCAACATCAAAGAATTTGATCCATGTGCATTTCTCATCATTTCTTCACATTACATATTCTCACATTTTCATTCTTCAATCTATCTAAGCTCCTTATCTCTAATCTATCACCCTTATGTTTACATATCCTGACCTATTTAAACTTGGGTGTCTAATTCGTACATCAGAGTTGGGACAAGTACTGCTTTCAGCAAGCTTTTTGCTCATATTATGCTTAATTTCTCCCTATTTATCAAAGCTTTTTATTATCTTCAAATTTTTCCCACTACCATACCTAATCAAAGTCATTTGCAATTTTCAACTTTTCATCATGCACCATAATATAATCTATCCTTTTCAGAAAATAGGTTTTGAAAATTGGAAAACTTACCTCTATATATAGATTATCCCCAGGAAAATCAGGGTTAGGACCTTCCAACCATCAGCATTTCCAGTGAGGAAGCACCAGTTTTCCTTACTATTTGCTAACTATTCAATTGTGGTTGCAGTGGATTGCTTGTTTCATGCGCATGCATATCTAATTACATACACCAAAGAGATAACATCATTAACACTCTCTGTAATGTCTTAGCATTATACACAATTTGAAGATTGAAAGCATTAACCAACCCTAAAGCATTCACAAATGGTAAAAAGGTTTTTTTCAAAAAAAAAGAGGGGAAAGCCATAGCAGCAAAAATAAAGATTCAAAAAATGCTCACAGGACACCTCTTTAAAGAGAAACGGTTTTCTTCAATTTTCAAAAGCTAAACTCCTTTCCTCTGTAGTTTGTCCTATGAACATGACAGCATACCCACATGAAGGAGGGCTTAAAGAAAAAATGTAAATAAAGGGGACTAACTTGGTCTGTGAAAATGACCTTCATAGGTGACTGGAGGAACACTGGAATTTGTCTCTCCTGAAGGAAGAATTCTTTGAGCCAGACAAGGTAGATCCACAATGTCTAAACTAATGCACTGTCTGAAAAAAGTGGTAGATGACTACCAGAAACTCTTTTCTTGATTTCCTCTAATGAAAAGTTTCTATGAGAAGATATGGTATGGGCCATCTTTCTCATTACATGCCCTAGTGTAAAGCCCAGGACAATGTAATAAAATTAATTTCTTAATCAATGTAGAGCTATTCCTCACTGAAAGGAGCTTCAAGGTTCCACGGTGCACATATAAATGATCCCCTTGATAATCTCTGGTGAAGTTCAAAATGTCTCCAAGCATAACATATAACCATAACACATAATGGACATGATGAAGTCTTCCAAGAGTGAATGACAATAAGGCTATTCTAAAATTCAACAGTTGCATACTCAGCCAAACATCTGATGTCGGGTTTCACCTTACACTTTAGAGATTGTCATCAAAGAGAAGATTCTCATGTCTGCATAAAGCTGTAATTCATCAACTCTCCTCACAAAGCCTGGACTATACTGAAAGTTTTCAAAAGGCACTGAGGAGCTAAATACTAGAAAACTATTCAACTGTCAAAGGTCTAAGACTCTTGAAAGTTCACACTTGGGCTGCTGTGGAGTATATATGTGTCCTTTGGAAGAAAAATCAGTTTATCCCAAATAGGGTCTGTCAGGTTAAAACCAAAACCCAAGGACAGGGGTTCTAGAGGGGCATTCTTTCAAGAGGCAATAGCTTTGCTAGCCTTATTCTCAACATGAAAAAGGCTAGAGGAGAACTCTAAACTTACAGCATCTGTCATGTCTGAAAGACTGGAAGACATTCCAAACCAACTGGTATTGTCTTCAAGTTGAAGAGAAAATTTTGTGTAAATTGTGTTTTGTCTAGCATTCTCTGAATCTCAACATGAAAAGTGCTTAAGAAAATGCATAAATGTAAATTCCTTAATCCACGTGTTGAGATCAAGATTCTTCAAAAATAGCGGAAGTGATCTAGAAAAGCTCAAGGTATCGTTAAGGAATACAATATAGATGAATTAGTTTCTGGCACCAAGGTTGCGTGTCCTGCTCTACATCTAAAAGTTAAATGAGAACTTTTCCTAGATGTATTGGAAATAAAAGAATTCTGGTTCCAATAACAATATCATCAATCCAAGCACAAACCATTTGTTGCAACAACCCCCATGTCTAAAACTGGAGATATACATGTACACAAGTCTGTAGCAGTGCATTGGTTCTAATGGCAAATTGCAGTGCATTGGTTCTAATGGCAAACTGCAGCACATTGGTTCTAATGGCAAATTGATCAAAGGGCGCCTTTCCTATGAAAAAGAAACAAATTGAAAACCTCCTTCCCGAATCTCAATGAGGCATCTGCATAGACACAGTATAATCAGAGAAAAATAACTTTGAATATAACCATAGAGGGAATCTTTTTCACTAACTCTAAGAGAAGCACAAAAGTAAACAGCCATAGCATTGTCCATCTGAAGCAAAATTTCTGTGAGATGAAAAAGGCAACAGCTCCTTTTTACTGATGTGAAAGGACTTAATACCTCCATCAAAGGGCCCATACCTACAGGCATGATGAATATGAGGCTGACATTGTACAGTACTAACCAACATACTGATGAAATTTCAATACTAGAAAACATAAACCATTTAATGTCTTAAAATGCTATTCATAACCTAAAAAAAAAATAATACTTTTTAACTATGACTGCAATGCTAACAACTTACTTAAATATGTATGATTCTTAGTATCTCTTTCTGGCTTCCTACAATGGTCCTTGAGAGAGGTGGGTTTGACTGGATTAATTTCAAAGTCAATATTGCACTTCAACAACATGAAAACCCAGTCTCATTCATAACTACTAGCAATCTAACTGCTTAAATTTCTATCTACATAAAATATGTATATTCCATGCTGTACTAAACAATCAGAATGATTTCACTATGCTAGTAGTGCTGTATAATCTTAACCAAGCTCATCTATTCATATGCTAGGTTGTTTTGTTTGACATGTCAGGTTTGTTTAGTTTAAGCTAAGGTATGTCAGGTTATGCTTGGCTAGACTAGGTCAGGTTATAAACATTCGCGACAATTTCCCTTTCCTTCAAAGCCCTGCCCAATTTGCAAGGATCGAACTTTGACGGTAATTTTACCGTTTCCGCTCCACAGAGATTTTTCATTAAGCGATAGTATGCGTCCTAATCAAAAGAACCTAACCTACCCAAACGACGGGGCTTCTAAAAGAAAACAGATCAATCAATTACAGATAACAAGTCTCATAACTTCCGTGGTGCGTAAACTGTAAAAATACCACTTTGACTAATTCATTATGCATGACCTCGACCCAACATCAACTATAATAAGTGTATGGACTGCAATGATGCCACTTTCGTCCAAAATCCATCCACGAATAATGTTGGGACTGAGGTATTGCTTTACCAAGTTTTATCACTTCGTACTCTCACTATTCTCATGTTTGTTCACATTCAACTTCACTATTCTATACCACTTTAGAGTGATCCTCACCATTAATTAAGGGTACCGGTAAAGTAAAAAAACATTTCATTGATGGGTAGGAAGGGCATTATCTTTTACGATCCATAAGGACATTTAAATGTCATTCATTGAACACAATTTCAATTCGATCACTACTGTTTTTTCAACATATTATATTAACTTTACCTCTATATTACGATCATAAGAGTAGTTTTAAGTATAAACATATCAAACTGTTCGCAATTTACCCTAACAAAAACATACTTACGACCTCTGCTCAAGATATGATACGAGCGTTCTTATTGGCCTTTGCCGATAAAAGGTAAAGTTTAGCCAATAAGAACTCTAGATATAGACTCCGCTCAGAACATAGGCAAGATCTTCAACCAATCAGGCCGAAGGAGAATACAAGTGCAGACGCCAGCCATATCAGTGGCTAAAATCTGTCGCTTAAACTTACCTCGAAAATGAAATTTCACGTTTTTTGTATTAATTCAAAATCCTTTCCCACTTACGCTACACATATTCACGGAAAAAAATCTTTCATTCTAGCTGTCTATTTGTCACATGAAAACGACTGGCAAATTTACTCTACCCAAAAACGTTTCAAACTGAGGTTCAACAAAACGACTGCCTAAATATCTGGTAAACTTTTACCATTTCCTTACTGTCATCCTACGGAAGAAAGAGGTAAGAGAAGATAGTGCACTTATTTCATTTTCTAATAGTAAACAGGTACCTGGCTTTAGTGTGTGTGTGTGTGTTGTGTGTGTGTGTGTGTGTGTGTACATACAGAATTAAAAATACGGGACAAAATAAAAAGCAAGGTTAAGAAACGGGTCAACACAAATAAAAAACTCTCCCCGTAACACAAATTGTAGAAACAAATAGTAAGTCGTAATCATACACACTTACATCGTTAAGCGAATCTAATAGATATGAACCTTTAAATTGTGCCATTTAAACACGAATCTTTTGAATCAATCACGTAAACGCGAACTTAAAATAATAATAAACTTTTAAATTCTGTCATTTGAACGCAAACCTTCTCAGTACAAATCACAACCCGAATAATCCATTTAAAAAGTTGTCATTTAAACCGGAGCCTTGAAACCGAGTCATTCATACACATTCAATCCGTCAGCAAAATTCTAACTTTTAAACTCATTGCTATAAAGACCTGATAATCGTTAAACAACCGCGAACTTTTAAACACAGTCAACTAACAGCTATTATCTTATAAGCACTCTATATCTAAAAATTTAAAGTCGTAAAATCCAACGGTATTCTTTAAACTCCAGCATTCAAATGTTAACCTATTTATTTTCTCAAACTAAGTATAACATTTAAATTCCATAATTTAAGCAAATTTCAAAAGTCCATAGAAATTAATCTAACCCAAACCTTAAAATTCCACTATTCCTACTGACCAATTCAACTGTGTAACTCATTCCATATATTCCATACAAACTCATTCATACTGTCTCCTTTTACACTGTCCTCACCACACTCTCATTCGTAAGACATTCGGATCATCTCACTGAAATCCCATTCATACAGTTTATTCGTTCAGCTTTACGCCCAAGAAATATCTACCCATGTTCTTTGTTCTCTACTGATCGCGATGTGGCCCTCTTTTTAAGGACTTTGATTTACACCTGAACATTCTCTCTCCATTGTTTTTTACTGTTACATATGTTATAAATGGGTGGCTCTTGTCTTAGAAATACTTATTTCTTTTTAATGTCTTATTTTTACGGAAAGAAAAATCGGGATTGTGACAAAATTCTGAAGACTAAGTGATTTGCATAACGATGAAATTCTCGGTACTGTAACTTAGAAAGGACCAAAGGAAGCGAGTGGAAACAAACATTAAGAATAGATGTTGGGAAATAATTCCTCGTTACCAGACACCTGAAAATAATGAGTATGCAAGTCTCAACGTTAACCAAACAAGATGGACCAAAATACGTGCCTGTAGGTGGGAAAGATATAAATATTGCTCAACTTCCGCAAGTTCGAATAGGAAATCACACACACACACACACACACACACACAACGGACCTACGTGGTGTAGTGTTTAGCGTGACTGACCATAAGTCAGCAATGGTCAGCCCGGGGTCGAACCCACGTGGATTCGAATTATGAGTGTCATCCAGCCCACACCCAACTCAACCCAACCTACATACACATCCTCCCCTCTGGATTAGTCAATAATGGTTACCTGGCTTAAGCTGCGGTGAGTGTGTGTGTGTGTTTGTGTGTATACATATACAGGAGTAGAGACATGGCACATATATACAACAGACAAGGCAACGTGAGTGTAAAAAACAAACAGTAATCACGCATACACACGGGCCTCCGTGGAGTTGTGGCTAACTTCACTGACCATGAGTCAGTACGGGCCCACACGAGTTCGGATGTTGGACGAGGAAGTCATCCCACACCCAACCCAAGTGTTCATCCTTCTCTCGAGACAGCTTGATAAAAAGTTCTTCAACGAGATGCCACTCCTTTTCATCCACTGATGATGGTACAGTCTCGCAGCAAGTGAAAGTTTACTCGCGGTTAGATCAAAGGCAGACGGAGTCCGATAAACATACACACACACACACACACACACATCAAAAAAGAATAAATGAATAAATAAATATA
>JAYMFT010274634.1:0-10576 GCA_038088735.1 Panulirus argus
TAGTGAGAGTGTATGTGGTCTTAGAATTATCCTTAACACCTGACGAAGGTGGTAAAGACAGTGAGCGTTATCAGCTCTCTCTTTCCGTGAAATGTGAACCCAGGGGGGAATGGACTCTGCTTCGTAGCTTTATTTCATCCAAATTCCAAACTTCCACTGTTCTGACTTTTCCTCATTATTTCCAGATTGTTAGTAATATCCACAAAGACTTCACAATATATGCTGTTAACTTTTGCTTTCACTGCCGTATGCCCGAGAGCATCGACTCGTGAGTTCGAAGCTGTGAGACCGCGACAGTCCTCCAATGACGCCACTGATACATCATGGTATGGGTGTTACCTTGACCAAGATAGTCAATAAATATTCATAAATAAATGGCTTTTATCAAAAGACTAATCATAAGTGATAAATAGCCATTGCTTGATGATTATTCAACTACTAGAGTTGGAATCGCCATGGACAGGATTGGTGGAGTGTTGAGGGAGGTTGGAGGCAAAGCCGTGCTTGAGGGTAGAGGAAACTGAATGTGTTTTGAGGGTCATACGAAGGTTTCTAGACGGGTTGGGTCATGACTTGGGCCAAGATGGAACCCTGTTATGACGCTCTGGGGTTTTGGTTGCCGCTTATCCTGTTCTCACACAAATACAGGGTGAATTGGTAAACTTAGGGGACAAAGCCCTATGTAAGATTCATAAATCTATCAGTTCTTTGAAAGAGGAAAATATTAAGGTTATGTGGTACTTTCCCTGCCCAAGAAATGTTTTTTATGTCACCTGTGGGAAATGAAAAATCATATATAAGTCATTTGGAAGAGAACTGCATCCTGATGGCATAAATTAGCCTTCACCGCCATTTGATAACGTGATTCAGCACTACGTATATATCACTTGATAACCAGATCTACTAAATTCATCTAAATCTTTTGAGAGATGTCTTTTCATGCCATATTTGGCTCCCAATTTCATTGTTCAGTCATTTTAGTAAGAAAATACTCCTGAAATCTACTACTGGCTGAGAATAAAAGTAAAACTTGATCATTTTCATATCATGCAATGCTGATTCTTTCTGGTGTCAATATATGGCATGAAAATGCACTTTTGCGTTTTGGAAAAAATGTTATTGGAATCTAGTTACATATCACATTTTTCATAGCTTTTTGATATTTTTAAGTATCAGTCATCAGCTGTATATATGTATTCTCAGATCAGAATCTATGATATATCATCAGATATTTATTTTGATTTCCTTTGTAAACAGTGAATTCAGTATTTGAATTTCTAAAAGTCTTACTTGAAAAGTTAGAGACAAGTGAGATTCTCTTTTAATATGTAGAGACGCATCGAAACTTATTGATATAAGTATGACTTAAATAATAGATTAAGTTAGAATTCTTAGGTTTTGATAAAATTTTTGTTACGGAGTATCTTAATGGATGTGATAATCTGAGTCGAAACTCGCTCACATTTTCTATAAACAGATAGTATAAGTAATCATAGTTTTGACCAATTAGCATTTTGATATCTTTATCTTTTCAGGTATATATAAATATCACCGTGGAAATGATAGTAGAGTAATAAACATTCATATAGATTCATGCAAACTGAGTTTGTTATGGGTCGCTATCTGTCAGGGAGGAAAGACCACCTGCATAGTAAGAGTGTATATGGTCTTATAATTATCGTTAACACCTGAAGAAAGGGGTAAAGACAATGAGCGTTATCAGCCGTCTCTCTCCTTGAGGGAGGAATCCACTCTTCTTCGAAGCTTTCATTTCAAGCAACTTCCAAACTTCTACTGGTCTAAGCTCTCCTCTTCATGTCAAGGTTTTTAATAATATCCAGAAAGGCCTCACTATATATGATGTTAAATTCTGTTTCGATAAAGTACAAGAAGAAATTATATTCCTTTCGCTGGCGCGTGTCCCGAGAGTATCAACTATTGAGTTCAAAGCCAGTCCTCCGATGACGCCACTGATTCATCGTGGTATGGGTGTTACCTTGACCCAAATAGGGAATAAATATTCATAAATAAATGACTTATTAAAACACTAATCGTAAATGATAAATACCCATTACTTGATAATTATTCACCTGCTACAGGTGGAATCCCGATGGGCAGAGTTGGTGGAGTAGTAAGGGAGGTGAGAGGCAAAGCCGTACTTGAGGGTTGAGTAAAGTGAAAGAGTTTTGAGGGTCATAGGCAGGTTTCTAGGCGGGTAACATCATGAATCGGGCCAAGATTGAGCTCCATTATGATTCTGGGGGGATTTTGGAGCCGCCTATCCTCCTTTTCCCTCAATAATAGGTTTAATTGGTAACCTTAGGGGAGAAAGCTCTATGTGAGATCCATTAATCTATCAGTTCATTTAAAGGGGAAAATATTAAGGTTATGTGGCTCTTCCCCAGACCACGAAATGTCTTTTCAGTTGCCTAGGAAAAATAGAAAATTATATATAATTCATTTGGAAGAGAACTGCAACCTGATGGCAAAAATCAGCCTTCACTGTCCTTTGATATCTCAATTCAACTTTACGCACATGTCAGTTGGTAACCAGATCTACTGAATTCATCTAGATCACTTGAGAAAATACTCCTAAAATCAACTACTGTATGAGAATAAAAGTAAAATTTAATCATTTTAATGTCATCTACAATGCTGATTCCTTCTGGTGTCAATACATAGCATGAGAATTCACTGGTATTTAGGAAAAAATAGTATTGGAACTTGGTTACAAAATCACGTTTTTCATATCCTTTTGATATTTTTAAGTATCAATCATCAACTGTATACATGTATTTTCAGACAAGAATTTATAATATTTATTCTAATTTTCTTTTTAACCAGTGAACTCAGTGTTTGAGTTTTTAAAAGTATTACTTGAGAAGTTTCAGACAAGCGAAATTCTATGGGAATTTGAGTAGCCACATCGAAACTTATTGAAATAAATATGACTTAAACAATGACTTAAGTTGGACTTTTTAGGTTTGGATAAACATTTTCTACTGACTATAACAATATATGTGATAATCTGGCTCGAAGCAAACTCATTTCACGTGATTGACATGTATGTTACAAACGCGAAAATCTCTGGTTAACTGAGCAGCCTTATCAAAACTTATTGATATATATTTGACTCAATTAGTAACTTGAATTAAAATTTCTAGATTTGAATAAACTTTTTGTTACTAAGTATCGTAATGGATATGACAATCTGAGTCGATACTCGCTCACATTTCCTGTAAATGATATAGTCAAAATGCATATTCAAAGAGAGAAGCAAATAGTATATTAATTCAGAGTGTTGACCAATTAGCATTGTGATATCTTTATCATTTCATGTATATGTAAATGCCACTTTGGAAATGATAGTAGAGTTTTCATATTGATTTATAAAAACTAAGTTTGTTATTGCTAGGTATATCTCAGCAGGCAAGGGCCACATGCATACCGAAAGAGTATGTGGTCGTAGAATTATCCTTAACACCTGACGAAGGTGGTAAAGACAGTCAGCGTTATCAGCCCTCTCTTTCCGTGAAGCGTGAACCTAGGAAGGAATGGACTTTGCTTCGAAGCTTTCATTTCAACCAACTTCCAAACTTCCGCTGTTCTGACTTTTCCTCATTATATCCAGGTTGTTAGTAATATCCACAAAGACCTCACTATATGTGGAGTTAACTTTTGCTTCGAAAAAGTAAAAAAGAAGTTATATTCCTTTCGCTGCCGTGTGCCCGAGAGTATCGACTGGTGAGGTCAAAGCCGTGAGCCCGCGCCAGTCCTCCAATGAGGCCACAGATACATTGTGGTATGTTGTTACCTTGACCAAAATAGTGAATAAAAATTCATCATTAAATAGCTTTTATTAAAAGACTAATCATAAGTGATAAATAGCCATTCCTTGATACTTATTCAACTGCTAGATGTGGAATCGCCATGGGCAGGGTTGGTGGAGTGTTGAGGGAAGTGGAAAGCAAAGCAGTGCTTCAGGGTAGAGCAAACTAAATGTGTTTTGAAGGTCATACGAAGGTTTCTAGAAGGGTCGGGTCATGACTTGGGCCAAAATTGAACCCTATTATGACGCTCTGGGGTTTTGGTTGCTGCTTATCTTCCTTCTTACCCAAAGATAGAGTGAATTGGTGACCTTAGGGAACAAAGCCCTATGTCAGATTTATAAATTTATCAGTTCTTTGAAAGAGGAAATATTAAGGTTGTCTGGTACTTCCCCTTCCCACGAAATGTTTTTTATGTTACCTGTGGGAAATGGAAAATTATATATAAATCATTTGGAAGAGAACTGCATCCTGATTGCATAAATTAGCCTTCGCCGCCATTTGATAGCATGATTCAACTTTACGTACATTTCACTTGATAACCAAATCTACTGAATTCATCTAAATCTTTTGAGAGATGTCTTTTCATGCCATATTTGGCTCCCTATTTCATTGTTCAGTCATTTTAGTAAGAAAATGCAATTGAAATCAACTACTGGCTAAGAATAAAAGTACAACTTGATCATTTTCATGTCATATGCAATGCTGATTCTTTCTGGTGTCGATATATGGCATGAGAAAGCGCTTTTGCTTTTTGGAAAAAAATATTATTGGAATCTAGTTACAAAATCACGTTTTTCATGGCTTTTTAATACTCTTAAGTATCAGTCATCAGTTATATATATATATATATATATATATATATATATATATATATATATATATATATACTCAGACTAGAATTTATAACATATCATCAGATATTTATTTTGATTTTCTTGGTAAACAATGAACTTAGTAATTGAATTTTTAAAAGTCTTACTTATGAAGTTACAGACAAGTGACATTCTTAGCTAATTTGAGGAGATACATCGAAAACTATTGATATAAGTATCACTTAAATGATAGATTAAGGTAGATTTCTTTGGTTTTCATAAACTTTTTCTTACGGAGTATCATAATGGATGTGGGAATCTGAGTCGAAACTCGCTCACATTTTCTATAAATAATATAGTCGAAATGCTAGAGGTGGAATCGCCATGGGCAGGATTGGTGGAGTGTTGAGGGATGTTGGAAGCAAAGCCGTGCTTGAGGGTAAAGGAAAGTGAAAGTGTTTTGAGGGTAACAGGCAGGTTTCTAGGCGGGTAGGGTCCTGACTTTGGACAAGATGTAACTCCATTATGAAGCGCTGGGGTTTCTGTTGCCATCTATCCTCCTTCTCACCCAATTATATGGATAATTTGTGACCTTAGGGGACAAAGCACCATGTAAGATTCATCAGTCTATCAATTCTTTGAGAGATCAAAATATTAAGGGTATCTGGTACTTCCCCTATCCACGAAATGTCTGTTATGTTACCTCTGAGAAATGGAAAATTATATATAAATCATTTGGAAGAGAATTGCATACTGATGGCATAAATTAGCCTTAACCGCCATTTGATAACGTTATTCAACTTTACGTACATGTCACTTGATAACCAGATCTACTGAATTCATCTAAATCTGTTGAGAGATGTCTTTTCATGCCATATTTGTCTCCATATTTCATTGTTTACTCATTTTCGTAAGAAAATACTCCAGAAATTAACTACTGGCTGAGAATAAAAGTAAAACTTGATCATTTTCATGTCATATGCAATACTGATTCTTTCTGGTGTCAATATATGGCATGAGAATGCACTTTTGCGTACTAGAAAAAAATATTATTGGAATCTAGTTACAAAATCACGTTTTAGTATTTTTAAGTATCAGTTATCAACTGTATATGTGTATTTTCACTTCAGAATATATATCATTAAATATTTATTCTGATTTTCTTTGTAAACAGTGAGCTCAGTATTTGAATTAAAAAAAAGTCTTACTTGAGAAGTAACAGACAAGTGACATTCTCTGGTAATTTGAGGAGACACATCGAAAGTTTTTGATATGAATATGACTTAGATAATGAATTACGTTAGAATTCTTAGATTTTGATAAACTTTTTGTTACGGAGTATCGTAATGGATACATGTATTTTCAGATAAGAATTTATGATGTTTACTTTGATTTTCTTTGCAATCAGTGAACTCAATGTTTGAATTTTTAAAAGCATTACTTGAGAAGTTTCAGACAAGCGACATTCTATGGTAATTTGAGTAGCCACATCGAAACTTATTGATATAAATATGACTGAAATATGACTTAAGTTGGAATTCATAGGTTTGGATAAATATTTTGCTAGTGAGTATAACAATTTATGTGATGATCTGGCGAAAACAAACTCATTTTACGTGATTGACATAGATGTTACAAACGCGAAAATCTCTGATGAACTGAGCAGCTGTATCAAAACTTATTGAAATAAATTTGACTTAAGTACCAACTTGAATTACAATTTCTAGGTTTTGATAAACTTTTTGTTACTGAGTATCGTAATAGATGTGACAATCTGAGTCGATCCTCTCTCACATTTCCTTTAAATGATATAGTCAAAATGCATATTCAAAGAGAGAAACAAGTAGCATAATCATTCATAGTTTTCACACATTAGCATTGAGATATCTTTAGCATTTCATGTATATATAAATGCCACTTTGGAAATGATATTAGAGTAATATACATTCATGTTGATTTATAAAAACTGAGTTTCTTATGGCTAGGTATCTGTCAGCAGGCAAGGGCCACATTCATAGTGAAAGTGTATGTGGTCTTAGAATTATCCTTAACACCTGACGAAGGTGGTAAAGACAGTGACCGTTATCAGCCATCTCTTTCCATGAAGTGTGAACTTAGGGAGGAATCGACTCTGCTTCGAAGCTTTCATTTCAACCAAACTTCCATTGGTCTGACTTTTCCTCATTATGTCCAGGTTGTTAGTAATATCCACAAAGACCTCACTATATGTGGTGATAACTTCTATTTCAATAAAGTAACAAAGAAGTTATATTCCTATCGCTGGCGTGTGCCCGAGAGTATCGACTAGTGAGTTCGAAGCCGTGAGACATCGCCAGTCCTCCAATGACGCCATTGATATATCGTGGTATGGGTGTTACCTTGACCCAAATAGTTAAAAAAATATTCATGAATGAGTGGCTTTTATTAAAAGACTAATCATAAATGATAAACAGCCATTACTTGATCATTCACCTGCTAGAAGTGGAGTGGTTAGGGACGCGCGAGCCAAAGCCGTGCTTGAGGGTAGAGGAAAGTGAAGTATTTTGAGGGTCATAGGTAGGTTTCTAGGCGGGTAGTGTCATGACTCTGGCCAAGATGAAACTCCATTATAATTCTGGGGTGATTTTTGAGTTGCCTGTCCTCCTTTTCACTCAATTATAGGGTTAACTGGTGACCTTACAGGACAAAGCCCTATGTGAGATCCATTAATCTATCAATTCATTTAAAGGGGAAAATATTAAGGCTAACTGGTACTTTCCCTAACCACGAAATATCTTTTATGTTGCCTGTGGGAAATGGAATATTATATATAAATCATTTGGAGGAGAATATCATCCTGATGGCATAAATCAGCCTTCACCGCCATTTGGTAACGTGACTAAACTTTAAGTACATGTCACTTGTTAACCAGATCTATTGAATTCATCTAAATCCTTTGAGAGATGTCTTTTCACGCAATATTTGGTTCCCTATTTTATTGATCAGTCATTTTAGTAAGAAAATACTCCTGAAATCAACTATTGCCTGAGAATAAAAGTAAAACGTGATCATTTCCATATCATATGCAATACTGATTCTTTCTCTTGTCAATATATGGCATGAGAACGCACTTTTGAATTTTGGAGCAAATATTATTGGAATCTAGTTACAATATAACGTTTTTCATGGCTTTTTATTTTTTTTAAGTATCAGTCATCAACTCTATGCATGTATTCTCAGACCAGAATTTATAATATATCATCAGATATTTATTTTGATTTTCTTTGTAAACAGTGAACTCAGTATTTGAATTTTCAAAAGTTTTACTTGAGAAGTTACAGACAAGTGAGATTCTCTGGTAATTTGAGGAGACACACTGAAACTTATTGATATGACTTTAATAAAAAATTAAATTAGAATTCCTAGGTTTTGATAAACTTCTTCTCACGGAGTATCGTAATGGATGTGAGAATCTGTGTCGAAACTCGCTCACATTTTCTAGACATGATATAGTCGAAATGCTTATTCAAATAGAGAAACAGATAGTAAAATTAATCATAGTTTTGAACAAATATCATTTTGATATCTTTATCACTTCAGGTATATATAAATACTACTGTGGAAATAATAAAATAATATACATTCATAAAGATTCATGCAAACTGAGTTTGTTATGGGTCGCTATATGTCAGCAGGCAAGGACCACATGCATAGTAAGTGTGTATGTGGTCTTAAAATTATCTTTAACACCTGAAGAAAGGGGTAAAGACAATGAGTGTTATCAGCCCTCTCTTTCCATGAGGGAGGAATCGACTCTTCTTCGAAGCTTTCATTTCAAGCAACTTCCTAATTTCCATTGGTCTGAGCTTTCCTCATCATATCAAGGTTCTTGATAATATCCAGAAAGGCCTCACTATATGTGGTGTTAACTTCTGTTTCGATAAAGTTCGAAAGAAATTACATTTCTTTCGCTGGCGTGTGACCCGAGAGTATCGACTCGTGAGTTCGAAGCCGTGAGACCGCGCCAAACCTCCGATGACGCCACAGATTCATCGTATTACGGGTGTTTCCTTAACCAAAATAGGGAATAAATATCCATGAATGAATGGCTTTTATTAAAAGACTAATCATAAATGATAAACAGCCATTACTTGATAATTCTTCACCTGCTATTGGTGGAATCGCCATGGGCAGAGTTGGTGGAGTGGTGAGGGAGGTGAGAGGCAAAGAAATGCTTGAGGGTACAGGAAAGTGAAAGTGTTTTGAGGGTCATAGGCAGGTTTCTAGGCGGGTAGGGTCGTGACTCTGGCCAAAATGGAACTCCATTATGATTTTGGGGTGATTTTGGAGCCGGTTTTCCTCCTTCTCACTCAATTATAGGGTTAATTGTTGACCTTAGGGGACAAAGCCCTGTATGAGATCCATTAATCTATCAATTCGTTTAAAGGAGAAAATATTAAGGTTATCTGGTACTTCCCCTGACAACGAAATGTGTTTTATGTTGCCTAAGGGAAATGGAAAATTATATATAAATGATTTGGAAGAGAATTGCATCCTGATGGCATAAATCAGCCTTCACTGTCCTTTGATATCGGGATTCAACTTTACTCACATGTCAGATGATAGCCAGATCTCCTGAATTCATCTAAATCACTTGAGAAATATCTTTTCATGCCATATTTGGCTACCTATATCATTGTTAAGTCATTCTAGTAAGAAAATACTCCTGAAATCAACTACTGGCTGAGAATAAAAGTAGAAGTTAATCATTTTAATGTCATATACAATGCTCATTCTTTCTGTTGTCAATAGATGGCATGAGAATGCTCTTTGGTGTTTTGGAAAAATAATATTGGAACTTGGTTACAAAATCACGTTTTTCATGGCTTTTTAATATATTTAAGTATCAATCATCAACTGTATACATGTATTTTCAGATACGAATTTATAATGTTTATTTTGATTTTCTTTGCAAACAGTGAACTCAGTGTTTGAATTTTTGAAATGATTACTTGAGAAGTTTCAGACAAGCGACATTTTATGGTAATTTGAATAGCCACATCGAAACTTATTGATATAAATATGATCTAAATAATGACTTAAGATAGAATTCTTAGGTTTGGATAAACATTTTGCTACTGAGTATAACAATTTACGTGAGGATCTGGCTTGAAACTAATTCATTTCACGTAATTGATATAGATGTTACAAATGCGAAAATGTCTGGTGAACTGAGCAGCCGTATCAAAACTTATTGATATAAATTTGACTTAAGTAGCAACTTGAATTAATTTTTAGGTTTTGAGAGACTTTTTGTTACTGAGTATCGTAATGGATGTGACAATCTGAGTCGATACTCGCTCACATTTCATATAAATGATATAGTCAAAATGCATATTCAAAAAGAGAAGCAAATAGTATGATTATTCATAGTTTTGATCAATTAGCATTATGATATCCTTATCATTTCAAGTTTATATAAATGCCACTCTGGAAGTAATAGTAGAGTAATATACATTCATATTGATTTATAAAAACTGAGTTTTTGTGGCTAGGTGTCTGTCAGCAGGCAAGGGCCACATGCATAGTGAGAGTGTATGTGGTCTTAGAAATATCCTTAACATATGACGAAGGTGGTAAAGACAGTGAGCGTTATCAGCTCTCTCTTTCCGTGAAGTGTGAACTCAAGGAGGAATCGACTCTGCTTCGAAGCTTTCATTTCAACCAACCTCCAAATTTGTATTGTGCATATGTGCTTATGTATGTACATACGTGCGTATGTGTGTGGATGGATTTTTTCCTAGTCTGTTTCCTGGCGCTACCTCGCTAACGCAGGAAACAGCGATCAAGTATAATGAAATATATATAATGAATAGATAAACAAATAAATAAATAATTGCTATACATTATATATATATATATATATATATATATATATATATATATATATATATA
>JAYMFT010274645.1:0-10576 GCA_038088735.1 Panulirus argus
TCCCCCACCCTATGACTCACTTCCGCTTCCATGGTTCCATTTGCTGCAAAGTCCACTCCCAGATATCTAAAACACTTCACTTCCTCCAATTTTTTCCCATTCAAACTCACTCCCCCCAATCATTTTTTCATACATATTTGCCATTTCCCACATTAGCGAAGTAGCGTTAAGAACAGAGGACTGACCCTTAAGAGGGAAAATTCTCACTTGGTCCCCTTCTCTGTTCCTTCTTCTGGAAAAGAGAAAAACACACACACAAACACACAAAGTCACCCCATCATAAGCCAAGTACCCATTTATGAACCGGTTCTAAGGACATGATGACCACCTGGGTTGGGTGTAGACCAACTGCAGTGCCACTGAATCAAACCCATACCTGGTCCGAACCAGGGCAGGCCAGAGCTGAACCATGGTTAGTAACACTTACCACTACACTACTAAGGCCTGCAAAATAATGTGTGTGCTTTATAGTAATGACTATGGAAAGTAAGGTTAAAAGTATGTGCTTTAAAGTACTGACTATGGAAAGTAAGGGTACAAATGTTGTTAAGAGAATGCAAAATACATGATGGGAAGAAGACACCAATGAGGATAGAACTGTATTAGACTGAAAATTGGAAAAGCTCTGGGTATAGATGCAGTGGTGAGATAAATGAGTCAGGTCAAGCACTTGCTGAGTGAATTTCCAAACTGTGTGATGCACTTTAGAAATGTGGTTGTGTCATAGATGTGAGGACAAAAGTCCAGACTGTTCCACACTAAATTTGGCAGAATAAAATTACAGAGAAATAAGTCTTCTTATAACTGTTGACATGACATACAGTGGTACTGGAACTAATCACGTTAACAGGATTAACGTGCCCCTTGCCTATGAAAAACAAGGTAGAATTTAGGACAAGTGTGTGCATACCAGGCTTTTGTAGGTAGAGAAAATTCTACTGAATATGAAGTAAAAGCATGCTTTAATTAAGGACCTGAAAAATTTCTGTGAAAATTGATGCCATGGTTTTGATCATATGTAACGTGTTTGGTGATGGTAGTGGTAATGCTGGTAGGTGTTGGGAGTAGTGAATGTCAATCAGTCTCATTTCATAAACCTGGGTGGGGTAGTGGTGAATGTCAATCATAATTCCCATTTCATGAAAAAAGTGTCTACAATATTAAATCAATAATGCCTTAAAGTTAATGCTTTTGTGTTCCCTTCAGCACACAACGTAAGCTCATGTGCTCATAAGTTAATAGTCTTGTGTTCCCTTTAGGACAGTGAACATAAGTTTATGTGTTAGTGAAATGAAGGGCTGTATTTACTTGATTCGTCCTATGTAGGTGGATACAGACAGAAAGGATAACAGACTAATAGATAGAATGTTACTTAAAAAAAAAAATCTCAAAAGACCAAGAACAGATGCCGTAAAGGAATATGATCACCAATTACCTACCAACATGTATATGCTACCTCTAAGATACTGTAAGAGATTTCCTTTAAGAATAAAATGATTCTATTCATGGTGCCTACAAAAAGCAATCCAAAATACTGAATATATTATAGCCATATCAATCCTTCCATCACAGGGAAGCATTACCAGTTAATAACATATCCTCAGTTTATAGAAATTATTTGCTACAGTGAATAGCTGACATGAAAAGTTTTCATGAATATCTATGTAAATAGCTAGCATAGTTAAAAGGTGAGTAAAATATAATTATGGAGGAACCTCATAAAAAATGCAAATAAATCCAAGTGGTCAGAAGTACTGCAATTAACTACAACAAATATCAACAATCAAAAATTTTCTTTCTGTGAAAAAAATAATTGATTCAAAAGGTTCGTGTTCAATATGAAAGATTTTTAATGTTCTAATTAAGACAAATGAAATTATTCAAGAAAAAAAATTAGCTGAAGAAACTGATATCATCTAGCTCATCAAATAGAGCAAGTGTATCTGAAAATATATTAAAGGCATCTGTGATCCATGGAGTTTAAGAGACCATCCTGCTACACTATGAAGGGTATATAATTCAACACAACACTTGGATGAAGACCATTTATTTTCAAAGGCCTTACAAATGATGTTAGACCACACTACAAAAGTTATTCAATGATGTACTGTGAAACTCTTACAAAGATAATTGCACAATTCCCAAGTAAATGCCACAAAATACTGTAATACTACACTGAACTAAAAATAATCTTATGTAATGATTAGAAGGGCAAGAACATAATGAAATGAATTCCTTATTAAAAACAATAGGACAGCTTAATTCAGAAAGTGTTTATAACCTCTAACCCTTAAACTACAGCAAAAAGAAAAAATATATACCCTTATGAAATAAGACATGCATGCAGAAATATCAAAAATAAAAACAAATCTTTTATCCACCTTTGTCTGCCTGAGTTTCTGCAGTTACTAAGTGCATTTATGTGCAGAACACAATACAATTGCACAGAAATTGTGGCTCAGGTGATGTATATCACAGTTGACCATGAACCAAAACTTGTTGTATGTTGTTTAAACCATTCGCTGCATTTACACAACAGTTTTCTATCACATGTTAGCATTGCTTTCGCGCAACACAAGTTTCCCATTTTTTTATTCTGTATACCAGGCTGCTGCTTACTGTCCTTCCAGGATGCACTTCCATAGTTAGGAATAATTTGCACTAAATCCGCATGGTATTTCTCAGAATGGATCTGTTAACTCTAACAGACTGTAATGTGGGATTGTGTGCCTTGCAAAATTATAGGACATATTAAGTATACAGCACCAATGATATAAACACCTGTGATACCATAACAAGGATAAAGATGATACCTACCAGTCCTATCATAAAAGGAAATCGATGATTATATTTTATATCAAATTTAAGTACCGGCTGTGACTTCATCCAAAAATTTAAATTCTCAATACCCATCTACATCTATCTATATCTATGATGCCTGTTTCCAATTGGAACTCCCTCAAAGGAGTGGCCACAGCAACAGAATCTCCATAACTAAAGAACTCCAGTGCCACTTCTTAGCCTTTAGTGCCTCACCCTTAACAGGCCACTGGCAGAGGGCAACTCTAGCACAGTTTGCAGAGGCTCCTCAAAAACATACAAATGTGCAAGACCAGCACACAAAATCACACCAGAAAGCACATGGGAGTTGGTAAGCATCCAAAAGTGCAGTGAAAAACCAGGTGGTGAGTACAAAAGATTTAAAATGCTTCTACATTTTTAATTTTTTCAATTTTTTCAGATAATCATGGGTTCCCAACAAAAACTGAAAAACTCTTGGTTTAGAACATTTTGTTCTCTTTTTACTGTAAGCATTTTCATAATGGCCAAAGCAATTATCTCGACATATTTGCTCTGTTATAATGAAGTTCTTACACTATTCACTATTTGGTGCATAAAACATTAAAGAGCAATCAGTCATGAGCAAATGCATTATGAAAAAAGAATATGATGAAATATTAGTGTAACAAACTGGTAAACCTTGTAAACATTTACGGTATGGTAGTAACAAATACTTCAACATAGGTGCTTCATTCGAGTGAAGTTATAATAGTTACTACTTGGTGTATAAAATATTAGAGCAATCATTTATGAAGAAATGCATTAACTGGAAAAAAAAAATGTAAAACCAAAAACAGCACCAAAAATTGAAATGTACTGGTGGATAGTGTGATATGGCTTGGAATGCACAGACGAAATGGAGTAGACCACACACTTCATTTCTGGAGATTATTCAATTAATGTAAAGCAGCCTCAATACCATACAAGTATGCAGTAAATTGAAAGATTCTCTTGGGAGTTTTGCTATATTAGATTTTTTTTAATAACATTAGAAACTACAACTGCATTTCAATTTGAGCCATTAGTAAATATCTTTGTTCTGTTTGATTGAATACTATCATGCTGAAGGAATTTACTCTTCATTATTTGAGACAAAATTTTTTTTGCTTTCAGTTATTTTCATCCATTCCTTACACAGTTTAAACTCATAACCATCCAGGGAGGGAAGTGAGCAAAATCCAAACCACTCTCATTAATCATATCTTCTAATCACAATAAAAGGTTTACACCTGTCTCCTATGCAGAAAGAACACACTTATGTAAAGATGGGTTAGATGGCATATGTTTTAAGCCTATCAGGATCCTTTACACCACTATTCACATTTAAGTTTCATTGGGAGCTCACCAGAATCTGTTCTCATACTTTAAACTTTAATGATCTGAACACTCCTTTGCATATTCTTATAACCAGATTATGAACAATGTCATCCATATTTAGAATGATGTCAGAGGCCAACAAAAATATTTGAAACCAAATTCCAATTCTAGTCTATATAATGAATCATTTAATCTTAGCATGTTCTTCCTCCCCAGGAAAGGTGACTGACTGCTTTGAAGATTTTGTATGTGAAATTGTAACAGCATTTAAAGGTTTGGAAAGTGAATGACAACATTCACAGAGATATCTTGTAGAAAGTGCTGAGAACATATGGAATGAAAATTGGATACCAGATACCAAGAGGAGATTTTATTTATAGTGTAAGAGATGCGAAAGGAGGAAACTGAGTTTTAATAAATAAAAGTTAGCTAATGAGGTTTAACTGAGGAGAGGGACGTGAGCATTTAAACAATGAGAAGTTGGAGGAAGTGGATTGTTTTAGATACCTGGGAGTAATGACTGGATGGGCCTACTGAAGTGAATCATAGGGTTGGTGAGGGGTCATGGGTCCTGGGTGCACTTAGACTGGGAAAAAAGAGGTCACTGTCTTCATGGCCAAAGACAGGTATGTTTGAAGGTATGGTAGTCCCCACATTGCTATGTCACTGTTAAGTGATATGTCCTAAAGAGAAAGGAACGGATGACGGTGAATGTGCTGGAAATGAAATCCTTGACGTCAGACAAGGTTCCATTTGCAACACCTTTGAATTCTCCAACAGTTAGCAACTCCTTAAGTCATTTTCCTCATTTACATTTTCCAGTATTTTAATGAAAGTCTGTCACTCTATCTCATCAAATGCTTCAGCAGTCAAGATAAAGTGTCATTCTTAATCCTCACATTAGAGAGAGAGAAAAAGAATACTAATCAAGAGATTTATCCATGTAGTAGGGCTATGGCAAAGTGTGTATGTATATGCACTTGCCCAGACATACTGTCAACAAAAAGAAAAAAGAAAAGGACGCTATTTCATTTACTAAGTAACCCCTCTGACTTACATGATGAAATTACCCTATTTCAAAGGCTAAATATTATATTTGGACCATCCCAAGCCCTCATCTGCTAACTTCTGAAGCGGGATAGAAAACTACATCATCTGCATATGAAAGACTCATTCAAACGCAAACACAGACCAGCTAGCCTGTGAAATGCTCCCACAACAACAGAGAATGGCAAATCAACGTTGTTCAACGGTTTAAAAACTCATACCCCTTTTTCCTCCACATACCCTCCATCCTGTCAGCACATCTTCCCTGCTCATCAGTAATATACATTCCCAAAAACATCTCCCCAGCAGCCATGAATTTCTATCCTGCCAAGGAAATGGATGAATTATTTGCAAACGAGCTTAGGGTTAATTGTCGTACATATGCCAACTTCTTAAGTGCGTCTATAGGCAGGGTACAGATAATATTGATTTTTCATAATGTAAAGATGCATCTCGTACAGAGTATGAAAGATACTGTAAGAAGTCTTTAATAGCAATCCAGGCTTTCCATGATAAATCCAAAATCCTCTCTCAATTCTTTTGACCTAGTGTATCTGAAACACATATGTTAAGTAGTTTTACATACATCACTGAATATACATGTGTAGTAGTGAGGACAAAAATAACCTATGCATCATAGCCAAACAAAGAAATATTAATACTCTGACCATTAATTTATAACTGGTAATGCTTCACCTTTTATAAAACTAGCAGTAACACTCACCCCTGGTGGATTGTCCTGAGAGGAAGGCTGAAAGCCTAACCCGGTGAAACTTCCTGGCAAGGACTGACTGTCCCCTTGCCAACCAGACACATCCTACAAAGAATCACAAAAACAAAAAAAAATTTCAATAAACATGTTCTATTTTCCTTGTCAAAACTTAAGCCTAAAAATTCATTCAGAGAAAATACTTTCATTTATAATAAATCTACAAAACGTTATCTTAATCTTCTGAAGATAATAACAATTTCAGCCTCATTCTTTCAGCCATGATCACATTACTTCAATTTAATTTCAGGAAAATTTAAAAAGTTAATTTACTTGACAATAACACAATGATTCACCTCAATTTACCCAGCAGTGAACATAAAATTTTGTCATAAACTATAGGGAAAAGAGGGCATAATCAAAGTTTACATTTTCAAAAAAATTTCATCAATAAGACCATTTACATTGCAAAGTATTTGCAACATGGGTTCTAAAAAATTTTGTACACTGAAAAATGTTGAAGCACTAACAAGCTGAAAAATTCCTTCCCAGTAACACACAAATCATTACTCTGCAATGTAAAAGATTATGCTTAAGATTACTTTTTGTGCTTCAACACTTTGCAGGTCAGTTCCAGACAAAAATGAAACACTCACCGGCTGAAAGCCAGAAGGTCCAGCAAAAGCGTGATGGTACGAAGTGGAAGTGCCAGCAAGGGCACCAGAGGCAGCCTGTTGTAGAAACTCGGGGAGGTCATTACTCAAATCCCCTCCTAAGTCCCCTCCGCTATCCTCCTCTTTATAACCATCGCCACTCACATTAAATGAATCCCGGTGCATATCAGAAGTATCTTCTTCCTCCATTTCCACCTTAACAAAAGTGGGAGTGTCCTCTGCTCTATACTGATTACTGACTTGTTGTTGTTGCTGCTGCTGCTGCTGTTGTTCAGGTAAAGGTTGTGATGGCTGAAGGGATGACTGAGATGACTGATGTGGCAATTGTTGTGAAGACTGATGAGATGGTACATGAGAGGTGGCTGAAGACTCTGCTGGTGAAGAGAGGGGACGGCTATCACGATCTTCAGTAACATGAGACTCCTGAGATGTTCTGAGAGGAGAGGGACTTAGCCGCTGGCTAACAGGGCTCTTTGGTCTAGATGGAAGAGGTGGTGGGGTATGCAATCCACTCTGCTGAGAAGGAGACGGTCTAACATCTTCCCGACCATCTTCACCTTCATCTCTTCGTTTTCTTTTTGCTGGTGGGCTTCCACTTCCTCCATCTCTCCGAGAAGTTTCAACCCGAGACTGTGCTGCAGCAGCACCTTTCTTAGGAGGTTCATCATCAGGTACGGCAAGGCCCTTAATTCGCAAATTTTCTGCTGCCTTTATTAAAGACGCTAAGTCACTTTGTCGAACATTCACTTCACCAAGATACATATAATCTAGCAAGGCCTCTAGGTCCTCACTTTTAATGTCTTTTAGCACTATCACAGGGCTCTTGCAAGCAGTCTTGTCAAACATGGCACAAAAGTAATCACTACACGTTGAAAGCACCAACTTGTGCACACTGTAAAATTTGCCATCACATGCCAACGTGACATCCGTGTACGCTTGCTGTAAAGAAAAAGCATACGGTGAGAAACGAATACACTTTTTCAAATCAGCAAAGTCATAGATAAATCTAACTTTTCTTCTAAGATTTATATGAGCAAACATTTTACAAGTGTAACAAATCTGAATCATAAAATAGTTCCTGATTTTGTTTCTATTTCTCAAGTAAAATGTTCATTCGCCCCAAAATACCAAAGGATGGGAGGGAGTGTGAGCATTACAGATAGAATATATAGGTTATACAGATGGATGTCTCAGGGAGTAGTTAAATATCATGGATGTCTCAGGGAGTAGTTAAATATCATGATGGGGCAAGGGCTTTGCTTTTTTTCTTATACATGATCGCAGCTTCCCACGTTGGTCAGGTAGGGCCAGGAACAAAGAAAGAAAGGCCATATCCGCTCACATCCATTCTATACCTGTTATGTGTACAGCACTGAAACCACAGCTCCCTATAAACTGGTAAATTATGAGGTGGGAGATCTATACTGGAGAAGCACTACCTCTTGAACTTTTCCTATTACTATATAACTTCTTAAACTTCAGAATACAGTACACAATCTCCATTTCAATACTATTTTCATTTCCTTTTTCCACCACTCTTATTCTATAAAAAAAAAGTATCATACTTCTTTACATAATTTCTGACAGGTTTGTTGCTTACTTTCATATTATGGCCTCTGGATGTTCAATTTTTGTATAATGTTTTGACTTCCTTTGAAAAATTCATCAGTTAATCTGTATTATTATTAGTTTTAAATTTCTCCAATATTTCTATTCCTTACATTATCATATAATATGGAATTTGACTCTGAGACTCCTACACGTTTGGCAGTTTTTTTAGAACATGTTCCATGATACTAATGCAAATGCAGGTGTCAAATGTAGGAACAGGTCTCCTCTCCATTCAGTGGCCATGAGTCACCACTGTGTGACTAAAACTCAGCCAATAAAGAATATCCTTGAATTGGCACTTCCTGTTTAGGAGGAATGCCGTACAATACTCCAACACTTTCTTCTAGCATCTGTAGTTTGTTGTTCTTTTGGGCTTCCAAGTCCTGTGTGTCTTGTCATATACATCTCACATAATCATTTGTTCTGCTCATAAAATCATTGAGGTATAACTCTTGTATAGACATCAGTAGATATACGTGCTTTAGCCACAGCATCTGCAAAATTTTCCACTCTTATGCTTTGAATGGATGCTAATAATCCCATTGTGGATATCATGAACTATGGGATGCACTTGATTATCAGATACAATTGCATCTGCTGCTAATTTCAACTTTCTGTTCATTAGACACCCCTTGAGCCATCGCCCAAGTTCAACTTTTATATTTCGTTTTCCTAATTTCTCTGTCAAAATTCCGTGGTTTACTTTCCCAAATGCCTTAGCATGGAGTGCCTTAGCATGGAGTAGAAAAACATTTACCATTCTCCTTCCTTGCATGTTTCATATACATCAATACGGAACTAACAACCTAGTCTGTCTACTTTGACCTAAAACAATTTAATGTTGGCCATGATCTAGTGTTATTGTTAGGGTGCTTCAATGTATTGCCTAATCTTTCAAAAACTTTTGTTATGCAACAACAACCTCACTTGTTTATTCAGTGTTAGCAAAAGTCTTAGATCATCATCTTGTATCGCTGAACAATATCATTTTATGTACTTCAGCTATACTACTCTCATCTTGGCTTGTCTCGATACTATCATCATTAATTTTGCTCCTCCTATCTTTGTATTTTCAAGGAAACTAAATGGTTTCCACCTGGTCCTGATGAAAATGGTCTAACAGTACTGATGCACACAGGAAATACCAATGCTTTACAAGCACTCACCTCATTCTTGGCAAAACCAACTTTACCCTACTGGTGAAATGCTATAGGTCAGTATGTTGCTCAGAGGGATGTACAACAATCATACAGATGGACTGAAAGTTTGTTACTGCAGATGGAAATGGCCTAATGGTACTGCTGTACACAAAAAAAGTATCTGTACTTTATATGAACTTTTAAAGTCCTTTTTGAGCTCCTAAAAATCAAATGAGACAATGGTAAACAAAATTACAGTATCTTACCTTATCCCTGAGCACGCCCAAAATGTGAAGGAAAGTGGAACGATGATTGTTCCACTTCAACGAAAGCAACTCCTCCATGTTAACCTGAAGAAGAAAAAAAAAAAAAATTAACTACTAAATTTTCTTGTCATTCGCTATAAACAAGAAGACATCCAACTTTAAACCGATAAATCCATTCCAGTGCGACCAGAATCTCACATGCAACATTTTTTTCATTTTCCAGCCAACATATATTTGCTTTAGCACATCCATGCGTGCAAACACACACAGTCCAAGAGATGAGGACCCATGACTGTAGAATTTCCTCCCCATACAGTAAACCCTCAATTTAACAAGCCCTGATATAACGGACCAGGCATATAATAATACATTAATTAATAATAATAATCTAAAAAGTTAAAATAAAAAAATCTCAATCGCTGAACCATTCACATTTCATAATCACACATGTTTTTGGTAGCATGGGGGTACAATCGCTTTGCTTCGGTCTCAGTCTGCCTAAACCGACATTGACCGTTAAAGGAAGAGAGGGGGTTGAGTGTCAGGTGTTGGCCTGGGTAACTAAATGTGCCTTGCACTAACTTCTTTTTGTTTTTGTTTCTTAATAATTCCTTCCTAAGGATTTGGTTGATAATAGGCTGATACAAGAATGAGACAGAAGACATATCTCCCCTTATGATGTGATCATCACACGAAAGTGCACTTGGGAACATACTGTTTCATTTTTCTCATGGTTTTATGCATATACTAGATCACATGCACCACTGTGACCTCTTGATATATATATATATATATATATATGTTGCTATGTATATGTATGTACTGTGCATGTATGTATATATGTGTGTATGTGGGGAAATGGGTCTTTCTTCGTCTGTTTCCTGGCACTACCTCGCTATATATATATATATATATATATATCATTCCTGGGGATAGGGGAGAAAGAATACTTCCCACGAATTCCCAGCATGT
>JAYMFT010274656.1:0-24146 GCA_038088735.1 Panulirus argus
TCGCAACCATATAATATTGTTGGAACTACTACTCCTTCAAACATACCCATTTTTGCTCTCCAAGATAATGTTCTCTCTTTCCACACAATGATTATACCGGTTTACTTTTTAGTAGTTGTTACAATGTAGCATCTGTCATGTTCACAGTATTCATTGGTATGATATGGTTGAATATGTGCAAGGTTTGTACTCTTGCAAAACTAATTTGGAAAGTTGCTTATTATGTCTGCTTGCATAAGAAATTTTTGTTCTATTTCCATTTGTTTTGTAATTTGCAGCATAATGGAGTGTCCTTGTGCACGAGCAGGTGCATTATGCCGTACTAGACAGACCTGTCAGTGCAAGGAATGTGACAATCCTCTCAACATTTTGCATGTGCTTGGCCTTGATGTACACACTGCACGTGTTGATGAATGTCTCATGCAGAATTTATATAGCTATGATGTAGGTATTTTTCTTCATTCATTGCATTTCATTTTATTGATAAGAAGCTTGATTACATTTTCCTTGCATGAATCTCTGTGAATTGTTTAGGGCTACAGGTATATCAGATGTTGATGCCAGAGGAGTGGTATTTATTAGTCTGCTATGAAGTTACTTTGTGTGGGAAGTTGGAGCAGTGAGTAGAAACATTAATCTCACTAAATGAATTGACTTGACTACAGAGTGAAATAAAAAAATTCTCATAGTGTAAGATGTATTGTAGCATTAGACATAAGTTGATAAATGTGATTGAATTAGGAAGTTGCATGCACTTGTTTCTCCTCAGGGAAATGGTGACAGAGTTGAAAGTACTGTATTGTATCTTCAGTCAACATTCCACACTTCACTTCAGAAACTTCCACTTTGTACTTTTTTTTTACATATGATTACCTATGTATGCATAATGGAATGAGATCTTGTACACTTTGAGGTTCCTTCTCTTCACCTTCTAGCCCTACCATTCAACTTTTTTTCATTGGTGAATACAGCAAATATGATCAAGTTGAAAAGATAAATAACATATAAAAAGATGAACCAGATACAGAAAGCTGGATGCTACTCAGCAGTATCTCTTCTGACATTTTCAATTATGGAGTGCTAAGTCTAACTGCTTCATAGATTTTCTGGTAGTGAATAACCTGAGGTTCTTTTTGTGCACAGTCTCTGATACTCTCCTCATTAACGAATAAACTTTGTCATGACTGCATTGATATTTGTCAAATTACAAATAATTCCATTTTCATGTAAATAAGGCAGTTCATGCACATAAAGCCTCTCAGTTCAATCACACACATCTACTTAATTCTAATGTGATATGTTGATCATGTGATGTCCTCTAGCATTAGTGCTTCTTTCTTTCATTTTTTTAAATTTCAGATGGCTGGTCAAGTGTTTGTTCATTCTTCTTAACTGATTAGGTAGTAGTAGTCAGTAGGAATATTAGGTAGGAACCTCTGCAAACACTGCGCTAGACTTTCCCTGTGCCAGTGGCCTGTTAAGGATTAACACTAAAGGCAAAGAAGTGGCACTAGAGTTAACTAGCAATGGAGGCTCTATTGCCATGGCCACCCCCTTGAGGGAGTTCCAGAAGGGAACAGGCATCAGGGTTAAAGATAGATAGATAGCTTCTTGAATACATGTGGAGAGACTTTATCAAGCTGATGTTCCTTGTAAAGATTCAGCAGTGGGTCTGGTAATTACCTATTTTTACTGTATGGGGAAAGAGTCTTACATTCATAGGACCCTGTCTCTTAAACTTTTTCAACTAGCATACATCTTCCTTAATTTATGTATAGTGTCTGCTTCAGCCATGTCTTCAGTCATTTTATTAAATTTGGTGCGAGGAGTGTTAATCAAGTAAGATCAACTTACATTTTTAGAGAATGGTATATTAATGGTAAGCTGTTATGGACATAGTCCACACACATGAGCTAGATAGTAGGAAATTTTTGGTCAGGAATGTAACCCTCCATTTAATATGGGTTTCATTGACTTTTTTGATGACATCTCCAGGAAGGTAACCCTGTTGTCGTATAGGGACCAGATACACTCCATCACATTTCTGTTTCTTTTAATACATGTAGCTCTTTTGTTCTATTTCTGTCAGTTGTTATTGCTGTCTTCTCTGATTGGATGTTGCCCTCAGTGAATTCAGATATTTTAAAGAATCAATAATTTTCTTTTATTGCATTGTGTCTTGGTGTAGTAAAGGTGTTGACTGATTTCTAAACTTTAGTTTAATCTACCACAATATTTTTTAACATCTCTGATATTTCATTTTTTCTCAAACATTCTTTGTCAACGCTTTGCAACATTTTTATCCTGCTACCAGTATCTCCACATGTTTCCACAAGTGTTCCTGAATATTGAATGAGTGTCCCAGTGTTTTCACTTGGTAATTTTCCCTGCTCCTCTACTTGTTAATGTAGAGTTGTGAATGAATTATAAAGAGTGTAAAAGACAGAATTTGTTTGTGGTTTAGGATTTAAGAGAAAATTCACAATAAGAGAAAAATATTTAGTAAGTACATAAAGAAAATGAATAGGAGAGGGTTGAAATAGAAATGAATACTTAGATGAAGAGAAGAGTAAAAGGAGTAATTTGGAAAAGGGACAAATATGGATAAATGTATTGATATGGCAGGGGTGTGCAAACCTTGTTGATTAAGTTGCATGTGGCCAGGAATTTTTTTGAATATGGCTGGGAGAACAACATATGTGGTGTACAGCCAACAGGCTTTAGAGGTTGACTAATTTTGAGTTGATCAATTGCATTTTAGAGGAACAAGAAATAGAGGTAAGTGGAAGACTTTAAAAAGGATTTTTAAATGAATCATATTACAGTTGCATGAAAGATTGTCCTGCTTTTTCTTGGCCCCTATTTATTAGTATACCTTGTTTGGTATTGAAAAAGACAGTTTTATGTTGCCATTCTTAAAATCCCTATATTGTGCTGGTTAAGTTTTTGTTGTGTATCTGAATGTACAGTGTAGTTTTGCATTCCTGATTGATTATTTCTTGTTTTAACCCTATGAAGTAGTTTTTGACATGAGTTGCATGATTACCATGTGTGGCAAATGTGGCTGAGAAAATTCACGAAAGTGAAAAAAGTTTAGTAAGTACGTAATGAACATGACTTTGGAGAGGGTTGAAATAGAAATGAATACTTAGATGAAGAGAAGAGTGAAAGGATTGATTTGTTAGTAAAGTGGCTAACTAATTCATGAAGGCTATGGGCCCCTGTGATAGTGGGATCAGTATCTCTAAGGCTTGCAATAGTCAATAGTTATATTTTGTGGATTGTGGAAGTTAGAAAGCGAAGTGCATTTTGAAATAAAGTAGAGTACTCTGATTTATAATTTCTCATCTTACAGATGGCTGGCTTGTGTTCTCTGTTGGCATCACAGGTTATTCTTCCCTGTTGTGGAGCAGCACCTGAGTTACTGCACATTATTCCTGGGACAGTAGTATGTAACTGCTGTGGCATGGCAGTGTGTTATTCTTGGTGCAGCCATCATATCCATTTACAAAACCTCTGTCCACGAAACCACTGTCTTGTCTGCTGCTCCTGTAAACCAGCACTTCATACCCATTGTCAGGTATAGTAGCAAAAGTGTGTGAAAAAAAATTATCCAAAGATTCCAGCACGATTAAAGAAAATTATTTTTTGTTGATTTATAATGTGAATGTGTTTGTACTTTAAAACTGTTTTTTGGTTATTTGCCTAAATGGGAAATTAACTTTATAGTTGTGTAACTTCCTCAGTTAATCTTATATTTCATACAGGCTTTTTTTTTTTTACATTTTTGTACCTTCCCTTTCTTGTATTGTCACATTCCAAAAGAAGGAACTAAGGAAAACCAAGGAAGGATAGGTCCCCGAAGGTTCAGGTTGTCATGTCTGAATGTGCATGGATTTAACTTGGATGAAATGAGAGGAGAGATTGAGAAACCTGGAGAGAGCCTGGAATAATTCACTCATCTTGTCACTATCTTAGTAGTTATACACAGTCACAACTTCTGTAGGAACCTCAACAAACACTGCACTAGAGTTACTCTTTGCCAGTGACCTGTTGAGGGTGCGGCACTAACGGCTAAGAATTGGCACTAGAATTCACTAGTTACGGAGACTCGATTGCTGTGGCCACCTCTGTGAGGGAGTTTTGTGTGGGAACAGGCATCAGAGATATAGATAGATAGATGTAGACAATTTCTGTTTCTTAAATTTTTTTGCATTTTTTCCACACATGATGCTTTTCTTCTAATTCTTTTTAAAGTTTCAGTGCTAGTGCTGTTTGTGGGTAGTGAAACTCCAAAATAATGACTGAAATTGTAGCATCTACAGGAATCCAAATACTTTTTCATTATTGTTTATTTAAATCATCACTGTCACTTGATGAAGAAGGCTGGTTGACACCTGAATCATCACTACCCTTGTTTATGGTATCAAAGTTGTTCTTATTATCAGAGCAATATTCCCCTAGTATTTCCTCAATTTCTTTGTCATTCCAGCTACACCTTTGTACTCCAAGATTCATTGTAATGAACTGGCATTCTGATGTACAAACTATTCCCAGCGATGGCAGTACTTCCTGGGAGGATACTAGATAGCTAAATGTTGTGCTAGATTTAAAAGGGTGGGGGATTCTAGTGCTGTGTATAGCAGGCATTACCTTGGGGAGTCATACTGCTGACTTTTGTATAGCAGACAAAAACAGTAGAAATTTTTATCATGCACTTGACCTATCATACCGTTTGTAGCCCATAATTTGCAGGAATAGATTCTCCTCTCTTTTAGTTCTCCTGCAGCCATCATTATATGGTAGGTGTAAAGGTCATCATCCTGTGTGTTACATGTACATGGTGATCCAACAGAAAATATGTAGATTGTTGCATGATGGAATTGATGAGAAGAAACACCTGTGTATCAGTTGGTCAGGAATATGAAGAAGAATGACTTGAGAAATGAGAAAAAATAAGTGACAGAGTGATTTTAGTAGGATTTTATAAGCAGCAAGGAGGCTATCATGGATTAACAGTCTTGTCACTTATGTATATTATTGCATGTTGGAAGTGATGAGAAGAAACGCCTGTGTATCAATTGGTTAGGAATGTGAAGAAGAATGACATGATAAAAGTGAAGAAATAAGTGACTTAGCGAGTGATTTTAGCAAGACTTTACAAGTAGCATGGAGGCTATCATGGATTAACAGCCTTGTCACCCTCAGCATGGCATATAGTTTATGCAAAGGAGATTACATAACAACTGGGCTTGATTTTCTCTAACTCTAATTGTAATATTGTAATTCTGGTTTAATAGAAGACTTTGGTATAGTAAAAGAGAGGATGATGCGAGTCTAAATTAACTGAATTTTACTGTAACAAAACAAACTGAAAAGAGAAAAGTTCTCTGATTAGAAGGAATAAAATGGAATGGCGACTTTACCCCTTTCAGTGTTATGGACATTACTCTGCTTTTAATCAGTGTAGTGCAATGAATGCTAGTCAGTTCATAGTTTCTGGCCTTGTGGGCTCTGTCAGCTGGTCAAAGCAGCAACCCAAACAACACTGGGGCTGCTTTGGGGTCTCAGTAACCTGTTAGTGACACTATAGTTCATGGTTGTATGCCTTTTCTAAGGACTCAAAGTTACTGGTGCCAATCCCAACATGTAACACCCAGCACTGCTCCCACATCACTCTTACTTAGGATTGGCTAATCAGGAAAATGTATATTTCATAAACTACAAATTTTCAATTTTAACAAGATGTTTAACTTTTATTGTAATTGTTTTGATAGTCCTGACACACCTTATCATATAAATAAAATTATGAGATGAAAGTTCATGCAATTTGCTTACATAAGATTGGCTGGACTGCTAGAAAATGTGTATTTCCTAAATAAGGAATGGCTAAGACTTAATTCTTATATTTTGCTCCTTTTCATAAAATCACATTTTTTTTTTTGTGTGTGTGCACTGGGGGAAGCAGAGAAAATCACTTGAATACAAAAAGGGTTAAAACCAAAGATGTCAATGCTAACACAAAATTTTATGAGAAAATGAAAGAACTAGCTGAAACCTCAGTACCAATAAAAAAGAAATATGGAGAGGTGAATGCAAGAGTCCTGAAGAGGAGCAGTTATATAGTCTTAGGGGTTGAAGGAGCCTAGGAACTGAGTTAGTATTTGTTGCTGATGACACAGCAACGGTGGCAGATTCAAGTGAGAAACTGCAGAAGTAGGTTTCTAAGTTTAGGAGAGTGTGTGAAAGGAGGGAGTTGAGATTAAATGTGAATAAAAGCAAGGTTGCTAAGTTTAGCAGTGCTGAGAGACAATTTGGTTTGGGTGTGAGTTTTAATGGAGAAAACTTAGAGGAAATGAAATGTTTTAGATACATGTTAACATGATAGAAAATAGAACCATGGAAGCCGAGGTGAGTCATTGGGTGGGTGACTGGGCGAAGGTGCTGGGAGCATTGAGAAATGTGTGGAAGGAAAGGTCACTACCTGGGAAGATGAAAATGAGTATTTGTGATGATATAGTAGTCCTAATGATGTTATATAGCCATAAGGTATGAGCTGTAGATGAGAATGTTCTGAGGAGGGTGGATGTGTTGGAAATGAATTGTTTGAGAAGAATGTGTGCTGTGTAGATGTATAGAGGATTGACTGAGTAAATAATGATGGGTAAGAGAGAAAGGTGTGTTGATATAAAAAGTATGGCTGAGAGAGATGAAGAGGGATTGCTGAAATGGTTTGGACATATGGAGAGGAAGAGGGAGTCAAGGGTGATGAAGAGGACACATGTGTCAGAATTGGAGGGGACAAGGAAAAAGAGTGGACCAAATTGGAGAGGTAAGGATGGAGTCAAAAAGATTTTGAGTGTTTGGGGCCTAAACATCCAGGAGGGTGAAAGACATGCATGTGATAGTGTGAATTAGAGTGAAGTAATAAACAGGGGGCAACATATTGTCAGGGGACTGAACCAGGGCGTATCAAGCAACTAGAGGAAACCATGGAAAGGTCTGTGGGACCTGATTGTTGGAAGGGTGCATATAAGTGAATGAGGCCTTTCTTCACCTGTTATTGGTGCACCTTGCAAAATGGGAAACATTGAACAAGCATGAAAGATGACAAAAGAAAAAGTAAATACCAAGAGAGACAAAATTCTTGATGAACAGAAGAGAATGGAAAAAGAAAAAGAAAACGACTACAACCAAGAACGGATTGAAGAGTTTGAACAAAAAATCAGGGATGCTGACATGGAAATAACTAAAACTTTTAGAAGTGGACAAAGAAGAAATGAAGAGAATGGTATCAGTAACATGGAAAAGAATCTGAAATTATCATCTACATATGTAAACAGAGTAGGAAGATGAAAGCAAAATTGAGCCATTCAGAAAAGGAAAAAAAGTGTGAAAATTACCACAAAAGAATATGTGTTAATGCTAATGGGTAAATTTGAAGCATTATTCTGTTCAAAACATAGAGAAAATGTATTAGCAATGAGTTGTATGGTCATTTTGATGGAAGTGTCATCATCAATGTTAAATTAACAGAGAATGATATTATGGCAGCATTAGCAGTCTTCAGGTCATTATGTAATGGTTTTACCTTCTTAATAATCATGTTTTCTTTAATTTGGCTCTTCTGTCTATACATTTGAGAGATTTTCCATCTGTTCTAATACATGATTCTTCCTAAACTGTAAATGGAATGCCAGACAAGAGTGCAATTCTATTTTATCTTTATTTGCTCCGATTGTGCTCACAGATGAGTATCCACGAACTTTGTTATAGCCGTGAGTTCTTGGCTGTCATCAAACCTAAGCACCTCTGATTTTTCATCAAAAGTGATAGTCATTTGTCCTGTAACTCCCACAGTACATTTACTCTTCCTCACAGACATCCTGAAATGACTGTGTTTACTGTACTTTGGAGGCTGGACAAACCTAGGCATGAACAAGCACCCTGTGCAAGACAGTGTTCATTATAAGCTGACAGCCAGTGGCAAAGATATGAAAGGAAGCATATTTTGTCATAAGATGGGATAAATATCAAAAAGTATTTTGCTGTGGCATCATAATGAAATGCATAAAATGCTCTGAAGGGTTATTTTCATGAAAGGAAAGAATATTTTATAAATTAGAAAAGGGAAGGATTCCCCATCCTTCTGAATGAAAAATATCTCAAAACTAGGAGTTCTTGCATGTCATTATCCAAGCCTGTACTCTAATTTCCACCTGTCACAGGTGAAGCATTGCTTTTTCAGCTCATCACTAAGCAGGCATTTCCAGTGAGTTAAGATGACAGAGGAATTGCAATAAGACCTAAATGTATCATAAGATTGGGCTGATGAGAATCTAATGGAATTTAGTGAAGCAAAATTTGAATAAGTAAACTAAAGAATGATATCATATAATATCACTAAAAAGGGCTAGCAGGAAAAGAAATTTGTGAAGAAAACAGAGTTAAAGACTTAGAAGTAACCATAATGAGAACATTTACTACGAGAAACAAAACATTGATGGTGAAGGAGTTCAATACGTTCATGAAAAGCAAACCTTGATATTGCTATATTGTATAACCTTTATCAAGATGAGAAATTAAGATGCTAGATAGAATTCAGAAGCATTTCATATGCAGAATTGAGAGGACTGAGCAATTAAAATATCATGAGACATTAAAAGAACTTGTGATCTTTACAGTCTGGAAAGAAGAAAAGAGAGGTATTTGAAAAAAATTTCAAGTCACTGACATGACATGGGCAAAACATGCTTCAGTTTAGGCCATCTTGGAGGAAAGGAATACTAGCACCAGTACTGGTAAGACAGAAGGGGAAATTGAACTTATGAACTATCATATTTGGCTGAAAAAACTCAAACTTTACAGTGTATAAAGAAGATGAGAAAAATGCATGAAAATGTATGCATGATGAAAGATTGATGATAAGAGACATTACACTGGACTTAATTAAGGTCTATCACTAAATAAGAAACACGACATATTATGTTTGTAATAATACCTTGGAATATAGAGAAAGATATCAAGAATTTACTAGTGTCCAGAGTGTAGATTGGAAAGACTGTTCTATGTAACTGTCTATCTTTATTTGTACCTCTGACACCCATTATTTACTAGAACCCCCTCAGGGGGGTGACCACGGCAAAAGTCTCTCCATAACTGGTGAACTCCAGTGTTGTCTCTTAACCTTCACGCCTCACCCTTAACAGGCCGCTGGCAGAGGGCAACTCCATAGCAGTGTTTCTAGAGGCTCCTACTTAATGTTCATACTGACTACTTCCACCTAATGGGTTTACCTAATTTTTCTGTGTAAAGTTCCAACTTACTACTACTACATAATGTTCCTACCCAATACTATTACTTAATGTTTCTAACTAGTGTTCCTACTGACTACTTATATCTGTTGCTCCTACCATTTTGCCAAAAGGCAGGGCTAGCACATAGTACTCACTGCAGAATATTCTAGATATATGAAGAATGAGTTGTGTAAGTTGAGTGTTGTTATATGTGACTAGGAGAGATTGTATGTTCGTGGACAAAATGTTGACAGTCGACATGAGGTTGAGGTAGCTACTTGGGTAAGAGGAGTGCAACTTGACAGCGACTGAAGTGTTGGCTCATTACTTCGCCATCACTAATCCTCCTGATACCCTGGCGGGTAGTACAGTAAAATACCTCCCTGGTCAGGTTCTGCCTACGAAACGCAGACAGGACAAGTGCAGAAGTATTTAGAAAGAAACCTAGATAGATGGATGAAAACAGTTCCAAACAAACCCAGGATTAACAGTTATTTGCCATGCTTGGCAGCATTAAGAAACAGTATTGTCAGCCAAGCAAGATGGGTAAGTGCTTCACACTACCCTTGACTGTTGGCAAAACATCATCTAGTGTATCTGTTGGTAGATATTCAAATGGTATGAGATGTAGCCCAGAAACTTGTATTTATAGCTCTTTTCCTCATAATTGACATCTATCGCTTGCTTTTGATTGTGCATGATATGTATTTCTAATGGTAATTAGTCCTATCTCTATTAACTCAGATTGTATTTTCATGTAGCCTGTAAGAGTTTCATGTACAGTTTATAGGTAGAGTATATAGAGATCAGAATACAGTATGAAGTGGATCCAATATATGTCATTGGTAACTGGAATATAAAGGCAAAAGATTATTGATTACATGTACCCTTATTTCCAGACTTGTCACCAGTGCACTCCATCAACAAGCCAAGGCCAGTGTGCTGAGTGTGGGACGCACAAACTTTTTTAAATTTATGGGATTGGTAGCAAATGTGCATTGCATGTCTTTTGAATAGAATTTAGTATTTGTTTCATTTATTTTGAAATTTAAACAAAGCAGTCTAATTGAAATAGTTGATATTTCCTAAATATTAATCCTATTGTTTTTCTTCCATTTGTTCTGTAATAATAACCTGATTCAGCAAATTGACTCAAACAAACAGATGGAGAAGTGAGTGTCTAGATTAATGTTCATTGTTGATACAGACAAGAATAATAAGTGAAGTTTTGGCTATATATTGGATTCTTTAGTGGAGTGATGAAAAACTTATTAGAATTATCAAGAAAAGAAAATTATGAAGTAAGAATGGAAATATCTTGGTTACTTTTGAACATGTGGTTAATAATAACAGACTGTTGATGCTGGTAGTAAATTGTTTTGATTCTTTCAGAGAGAAAAAATTTTTAACTACTGCATGTATTTTAGAAACAGTACGGAAGATGCTAACATAATACGGAAAGCTCAGATTGATCATAATTCTGTTATATTTGTCGTGTGGTTGATGGTAAGAAATTGATATAAATTATTTACCTCAAAATTTTGTAAAAGTGGCAGAGTGATTACTGGATGTAATGTCACTGGGTACCTGCATATTAGATAATGTAAAGAAAGTTTAGAGCAGACCAGGCCAGCAGAATGTCCAGGTGGAAACATTTGGTTATGTAGCATTTCTGGAAAACAGCTACTGGATTAAGAATAAGAACCAGTTTAGATAAATTGTTGTAAATAAGAGTAATCAAAGTAAATTTGGAGTGTCTTTTGAATGTTGCTTTAGGATAATGCAAGGTGATGGAGGCTGTAGTTATTATCAGAGTCTATTTTTTGTGACAATTTGGAGGAAATAGAGTAGAATGATCAAAATCTGAATTTGTTCAGACAATTGAGTTTTTATAGTTATTTTATGGTTCAATAAGATAATGACATAGGGCTGTTAAGAACAGTTTGTACCTCTTTAATCTGGCAAACTTGGGAACTGGCCATTGCCAGACCACAGAAAATGCTGGAAAACAGAAATTGACCCCTTTAAAGGCCCTCAAGTGAACACTCCTACAAATTACCATCAGCTGGGTTTTATGTGTTCCTACAACATTGTTGCAGCCAAGAATTGTTACCCTATCTCTGGAATCCTTACCCCTAGATGAAGACTCCTCAGTATCTTGGGCAAGGGTTTTTCAAGGTATACAGCATCAATACAGGGCAGATTTGTCAGCATTATGTGTTTGTTCTGGGGCTATATTAAGAGGACTGTAAGTTAGCTTGGCTGCAATGTAAACAGATTTTAGCTTCTTAGCTTTGCTAACAGTGCTGCCCTGGTGGCAGATCCACATACTAATGGCGGCAGATTCAAAATGTGCCGGACCATGGGAGTTGCCGGACCACAGGGCACTGGATTAGAGAGGTACAACCTGTAGTGGTACAGTTGAAGTGAAGAAAGTTGAAGGATAGATCAAGGGCTGTTTATAGATATATATTTTATGTAGGGCTTGAAGATAGAGAGAATGGAGAGATTTTACAAGGTTAGATTTAATATCAGTACAGATATGACCTTGATTTATATTATGTTTTGCAACAGAGAATAAGAATATATAATACTATTTAAGTCTTTGGTCTTTAAACTTCTTTCCTTCAGCTTTTCTCCCTCCCTCTGTTTGCTAATGCATAACATCCTCTCATGTCCATCCATTGCAGTACTGTAACCATATATGGAGTAGCTTCCCCTTCTTATTCTATCAACAGTGGTGTCCCTCAGGATTTCATTCTTTTTCCTACTCTCTCCTCTCCATAGATAATTTTATTCATCCAACCATATTCACTCTTATACTCATGATTCCACTCTGTATAAGTTTATTATTTTTCCTCTCTTCACTAAGATGCTCTGTGTTTTTCTTGTACTAAATTGATTTTTTTTATTCAGACCTGTGCAATATCTCAAAATAGAAAAGCAGAAGCCTGGTTTAAGTCATTAGTGCTAAATGAAATTTCTATGTATATCACTTTCTGAATAACAGTCATTTCCCACTGTTCAGTTTCAATTAATTACTGCTTCAATTTAAACTTGCTAGAAACCCCACATAACATTACAAGATCTGCTTTCCAACAGCTGGGGGTGTTGTAGGTGTCATAATTATTTGCCCTGTGAGCAAAATGTTTCTTATTAACAGGGGTTTTATTTACCCCAGTATGAAGCACTGCTCACACATTTAGGGTGGTTCTTCCTCCAGTTCCTTATTAGCCATTAATCATTTAGGGATCACCTCTCTTCAACCATCCCTTTCTGTCCATTATGATGTTACTACCTTTTCCCTGTTCTTTAGATATCACTTTGACCACTACTCTCATGAGCTACCTGCATGTGTTCCTTGCCAAAGTTTGGAACTGTGACAGTTGTTTGGTTCTGCTTCTCACAGTTTCTGTGTGAAGACCAGCTACACATACATTAACTATGATGGTACCTCCCTCTCTTAAAAACTGAATCTGTGGGACTTTCTCCTTTCTTTTGTCTTCCACACTTCCTGTAACCTTTTTGCCTTTAAGAACTAAGTCTACAAATCCCTGAGGAGATCTTAACTATTTTTTTCATTTTTTACCTCATTTTCCTTTCACCTTAGATGGCCATGATTAGGGCTGTGCCCATGTCTCAGGATAAACAAACAAACAAACAAAAAAACTGATACTTTGAGATAGTGAGATAGTTAGAGCTATGAATGTAGATTAAGTAGTGCTCTGTATAAGAATGGTTAAGTGAAGTTAGAAAAATATTGAGAGTACAAAAGTTGAACTGTATGGGACACCCTATACACTATTGATGGGCAAAATGTGATTTGAGGATGGCATTTGGGTTATTTGAGAGCAGTTTGACCTCTTATTATTGTATGCACATGAAATATATGATTGCTATTATAAATAGCAATTTTTTGAGGCAGTTATAAAGAAAGGAGTGTAAACAGAATAATGGATGACTATTTCTTAAAGATTCTATTAAAGTAATCAATACAATGTAAAGGTTTGTGCATATGGATATACTGAAAGAAGAAAGATGTGCTGGTAAACAATTTCAGTGTCTTGAAGGAAACCAATGAGAGATCATAATGAAGGTAAATGTTTAGAGTGAAGGATCAGGTATGGATAACTACCTGTGAGGGATTGATTGATGCACAGAGTTGTGCAAGAATTGCTATGATTGTTAAAGTTCTTGTCTGCAACAATTTCCTGGAAGTATAAGAAATTGATATGGACACACACTAGTGAGACTGAAGTTTGATGGCCATAAGGATGTATGGAAAGGAAAAGTGTTGGAGACAGTTAAAGAGAGTATACTGTATTAAGATAAATGCTTTCAGGCATAAGATAATACCAAAGATAAGAAACCTTAATGACAGAATAAATCTGTAAGAGAGGTGCAGGTATACATAAATTCCAAGAAATCTGCAGTGACCAATGTTCTTGGTCTTAAAATACCTCATTATTATGCTTAGAAAAACAAGTTGATTGTTGATGGTTAGTTTCTTTAGCTTACCAAGATTTTTTGTTTGTTTCTGTCAAGTATAGTTTTTGATAATGCAGCTGTCATTCATTATTGGCATATATACATTATATAATTTGTTTATCATTAAATATCATTTTAAGTGATGTTACTGAATTCTAAATGCAGCTTGTATTGAATTGTTTTTAAGTTTTATCTGCATTAAAGTTCTGTTTAACCCGTTTCAGGCCTATGATTACCAGAATTTGTGAAAATTTCAAATAGAAATCTCTTTGCGCTACATATGTATGTTCTTTGAAACAGCATGTAACCTTTCTCATCCAGACCTGTCAATAACTAACCACTTATTCCCTTTTAGAAATAAAAAGCACACTCCTGCCTCACACTAAAACAGTTTATTTCTTCAGTTTGATTTGCAGAATTGCAGGAGCAGTAGATAGTAGTAGTAGGTAGGAACATTTAGGCAGGAGCATTAATTAGAAACATAAGGTAGATATAGGAGGTAGAAACATTAGACAGGTGCATTATGTAGAAGTAGCCAACAGGAACATTAGATAGGAGCCTCTGCAAACATTGTGCTAGAGTTGCCCTCTGCCAGTGGCCTGTTAAGGGTGAGGCACTAAAGTCTAAGAAGCAGCAATGGAGCTCACTAGTAATGGAGACACAATTGCCATGGCCATCCAATTAAGGGAGTTCTAGTTGGGAACAAGCATCAGGGATGTGGATAAATAGAACAGATAGGTTAATTTGCCCATAAGAATATGACATTGACAAATATATACACAGTGGCATGATCCAACAAGTAGTACACAATTGTCCTTTCAGCCCAGTCATATACCCATCAGAAACTACTCTCTCCTTCCTCTTCAGTGTTATGGATGCCAACCATCAATCAGACATTATCACAGATACCAGTTTGCAACATATACAAAGGAATTCAAACAGCAACAGACCATTGGGTCCTTTCCAGGCTGGCAATGATAGTGTAATATATCAAAAAAATCACAGATTAGTGTGATAAAAGTTAGTAGGAGTACAGATAATTCAAAGAGAATAACCTGCAAATTGTCAGTGTGGCTAAGGAGGCCCAAATAATGCGTCATAGACTGGAAGCAAATTGATTATTGAGTCTCTCCTTAAATGAATCTATAGTTCTGCTTTCAATCACTAATTGGTAAATCATTCCTTATGTTAGTAATCCTTTTAAAGAAAAAAATACTTTGCCTCATCTGAGGTATAACATTTGCCCATGACTTTGTATCCATTACTGTGGGTGAAATGAAGATAAATCAAGTCGTAATTTACTTAATAGATAATGATTATCAAAGTCTTCTCTTTTCTAAACTATATAGATCCATTTATCTGCTCTCTTAGGATTTTCTCAGCCTGGGAATTCATGTAGATCGCACGACGCTGTACATTCTTCATTCTCTCTATGGTATATTTTAATTAGTATATTTAAAACAACATATTCAAATTAGGGACGTACCAATGAATTGTAATGAGTAAGGATGATTTCCCAGGACTAAATTCAAAGGCCCTACTTATGGATCCAAGAATTTTGTTTGCTCTTTTCACTGCTTCTGTGTACTGCTTGCTTGGTTTTAGGTCACTAGAGATTATTATGCCCTAGTATTTTTCCTTGTTGATGTTTTGCAGTTCAACAGAATTCATGATGTAGCTTGCCTTTATGTTCTTGCTACCAATGTGTAAAACTCTGGGCTTACTGATGATAAAATTCATTTGTCACCTATAAGCCCAAACCATCAGTTAGCTTATGTAAGTTTAAGCTGTAAACTTTCAAGTTCAAATGTATATTTATTTCCTAGCTTAATATCATCAGTAAATTTTGTTATCTTGTAATGCAGCCCAATATCATTAATATAAATGAGAAAGAGAACTGGTCCCAAGACAGATCCTTGTGGCATTCCACTTGCTACATCTAACCATTCTGGGGCTTAACAATCAATCATAACTCTTTTTTTGCAGCCAACAAAGTACAGCCCAATCATTGTCATGTGGATTGATTTTTTCTAGTAACCTTTAATGTGGAATCTTATCAGATGCTTTTTGAAAATCTAGATAGAGGACATCAACTACTGTGCTTTTGTCATACATGTTGATTATAACATAAACCAAGCAGACTTGTCATACAAGAGTGATTCCATGAAAACCATGCCAAGAATTATTTATTAAGTGGTAGTCCTTTAAATGGTTTACCATTCTAGAGAACGTTTATCAAGTGGTGGTGCTTTAAATGCTTTACAGTTCTATCTCAAATGGTGTTTCCATGTTTTCCAACTACAGACAGTAAGCTAATTGGGTGATAATTTCTGGGCAGAGACTTATTCACTTATGTTCATGATGCAACTTTTACAATGAAGAGTCATAACTCTTACTCATCTGTTTTCCTGTATTCACCCCACAAAGACTTCTGCAAAACATAACAACATTCTTTGACCAGTGGTCTTTCCCAGTGGAAGAGGCCATCTTCCAGGGTGTTGGTTGGCATGTGCGAGAGATGCATGTAGGAGGTGGGGAGGATGGAAAGGGTAGTGAGTGTTGGAATGACAAAGTAAAGTTGCTGTTGAAAGAGAAAAGAGAGGTATATGGGTGGTACTTACAATGAAGGAGTGCAAAGGACTGAGAGATGTGCAAGATAAAGCAGCTGTAGGTTAAAAGGATGGTGCAGGGTTTGAAATTGAGGGGAAATGAAAGTGTGGGTGAACCAGGATTAGTAAACTTAAGTGAGAATAAGATATATTTGAAGGAGGTTAATAGTGTCATAAAAATAAGGACAGAAAAGGGAACATTGGTGAATGGGGCTAATGGGGAAGGTGTAACATGTAATGATGATATGAGAAGTAGATGGAGAAAGTATTTTGAAGGACTGTTGAATATATTTGATGATAGGGTGGTAGATGTAGGGTTTTCGGATGGGGGTGGTTTGGTGAAGAGAGAAAAGGAAGTGAAAGCCTTGCATAAGATGAAATGTGGCAAGGTGGCAGGAGTGGATGGTATTGCAGTTTACTTTCTCTAGAAAGGGAGTGATTGTGTTGTTGATTGGTTAGTAAGGATTTTCAGTGCATGTGTGGATCATGGTGAGGTGCTTTAGGATGGCAGAATGCATGTATAGTGCCATTGTATAGAGGAAAGGGGGACAAAGGTGAGTGTTCTAACTAAAGAGGTATAAGTTTGTTTAGTGTACCTGGTAAGATGTATGGGAGAGTAGTGACTGAAAGGGTAAAGGCATATACAAAACATCAGACTGGATAGAAATAATGTGGCTTCAGAAGTGGTAGAGAATGTGTGGATCAGGTGTTTGCTTTAAAGAATGTGTGTAAGAAATATTCAGAGAAATGGAAGGATTTGTATGTGGCATTTATAGATCTGGTGAAAGCATATTGTAAGGCTGATAGAGATGCCTTTTGGAAGGTATTAAGAATATATAGTGGGAGGAAAACTGCTAGATGCAATGGAAAGTCATTATCAAGGATGTAAGGCATGTGTATGTGTAGGAAGAGAGAAGAGTAAGTGGTTCCAAATGAAGGATGGTGTGCGTGATGTCACAATAGCCATTTAATTTGTTCATGGATAGGGTGATGAGGGAGGTAAATGCAAAGTCTTTGAAGACAAGGATGATTGTGCAGCCTGCAGGGGATGAGGGGGGCCAGTAAAGTTGGGCAAGTATGCAATCTGCAGGGGATCAGGTGGCCAGGGAAGTGAGTCAGTTGTTGTTTGCTGATGACAGCACTGGTAGCAGATTCTAGTGAAAAACTGCTGATGTTGGTGTGAGTTTGGAAATGTGTGTAAAAGGAGGTGTTCAGAATAAATGTGAATTAAAGCAAGGTTATTAGGTTTAGCAGGGTAAAGGGACAGGTGTGTGAGTTTGAATGGAGAAAATTTGGAGGAATTGCAATTTTTAGATACCTGAGAGTGGATATGGCAACTAATGGAACCATGGAAGCAGAAGTGAGTTGCAGGGTGGGTGAGATGGGTAAAGGTCCTGAAAACATTGAAGAATGTCTGGAAAGAGAGGTCGGTATTTGGGAGGGCAAAAATGGGTATATTTGAAGGTATAACTAGTCGCAGCAATGTTGTATGGATGCGAGGCATGAGGATGTGTTGAAGAGGGTGGAAGTAATGGAAATGAAATGTTTGAGGACAGCATGTGGTGTGAGGTGGTTTGAACGAGTTAGTGCTAAAAGAAGAGGATAAGAGAGGTACAGTAGTGAAAAGAGAGTGGTGTGGTTGAGAAGAGGGTGTGCTGAATTGGTTTGGACATTTGGAGTGAATGAGTGAAGAGTAGTTGACAAAACGGTGTGTGTGTCAGAAGTGGAAGGGACAAGGAAAAGGAGGAAACCAAACTGGAGATGAAAGGATGAAGTGAAAAAGATTTTGAGGGCTCAGGGCCAGAACATGCATGAAAAAGAAAGGTATCCGCGGGATAGAGTGAGGTCAACTGATGTGGTATATGGGGGTCGCTGTGCTGTCATAGGAGTAATCCAGAGCATGTGAAATGGCTGGAGAAAACACAGAAAGGTCTTTGGGGTCTTGCTGTGGATAGGGGGCTGTGGTTTTTATTCACTGCACATGACAGGTCAAGAATGGATGTAAATGAATGTGGTCTTTCTTCGTCTATTTCCTAGCTTTACATAGCTGACCAAGGAAATTGCAAGTATATATATAAATATATATATATATTATATATATATATATATATATATATGGAACAGAGGAGGGGCCAAGTGAGGATTTTCCCTCTAAGGCTCGGTCCTCTGTTCTTAACGCTACCTTGCTAATGCGGGAAAAGGCGAATATGTATGAAAAAAACAAATATGCAAATCACTTAATCCCACCTAAGATAGTATTAGTGTCTGCCAGTGAAGTTGGTGCCTTCTAGCGAGCATTGGCAACTATGTTATGTGCCAGCATAGCACATGAGCCAACCTCAGTAGCAGTTTTGCTGTTGTGGGAGTAGTCTATTGTGCTCCCAACTTATACCCAGGATTTTTGTTTGTTTTTTCCCTTTTGTACCTCTACCACCTACTGAGGTTGGAAATGCTCACCTTACAAGTGACAAAATAGCTTCTATAGTTGCACATTACGAGGGAAATTAGCCAATTGAGGAAGTTTCTAATATGACCAGTGTGGGCTTGAGATCAGTACAACAGTGGGTGAAGAAAATTGATGATAGCAGTAGCATTACTGCACAGACCCATTTGAAACACCCTGGGAAGGCTGGAAAAACCCTCTCCACATATTCTAAATGTTCTTAAATTTCAAATGGATACAGATTCATGCTTCACTGCCTAATGATTGAAAGGAAAATCCCTAGCTTAGCAATATGTTGGTAAGGACAGTGCAGTGCCACTTACATGAGTTGCACAGAGTTGCATGCTGCATCCCCATCTATTCATAAAATATAGGCCCCAGAAGGAAAAGAGTAGGTTTTGCAAGAAATATGTACAGTGGGATACTGCTAAGTATGTAAATGTCTTATGCAGTGATGAATCCACCTTTTCTGTGACAGGTGGCTGTGGTAGGTATGTACATGGGACCAGGCTGTGATCCATTCGACCCCAAGTACACTGAAAATATTTTAAAGTTCCCTGTTTCACTTATGGTATGGGTTTGTTTCAGTAATTATAGTGTTGGGGACCTAGTAGTGTTGCCAAAGAATGAAACTATGAATAGACTTAGTTACATCAGGAAATGCGTGACCATCTTCCAGATTTGTTCAAAAAATGTAAGGCAAAAGTGTTCATGCCGGATGAGGCCCCCTGCCACACTAGTCATTGATTGGCCGAAGGACTATGTGGTGGAGTTTTTCAGTAACTGGCCAGGGAATTCACTAGATTTGAATCCAACAGATAATTTGTGGGTGTTTATGAAAATGAAATTATGTGAGATGATGCTTTGTTGCTACTTAAGCTGGAGGTGGCCTTTCATGAAATTTGGGCAAAGGACCCTAGATGGCTCCAAAACCTTGCTGATTCAGTTCCTGATAGTTTCAAGGAGTGTATAAAGAGAAAAGAGAAACCGATAAAGTACTAGTTGGTGGTTAATACACAGTTTACATGGTTTTATTGTATGTTTATCCTTGATGGTCGTACAGCAGCCCCCTCATGCCATATTCATTGACAGGCACTGTATATACCATGTGTCATCAGCAGCAATAATTTGCTCCCAAAAATTTCACAGCTGTCATTAACCCTGTAAACATCATGGTGGAAGGACTTGTTGGAGTGTGCTTCTGACATTGCAGAAGCGATACTTGTACATTTGGTAACAACAAAAATCAACGTGATTTTGGGAAGAAACATGATGCAGTTTAATGGAAAATAAAATTTAGAGAAATTTGATGTTTATCAAGTCCTGTACCTTAATTTGGGCCCTGTGGTAAATATAGGCTCAAACTTTGGTACTGCATTGGAAGATTAAAGGGATTGCAGCAGTTGAATGTTTTCTTTTTCTTTTTTGATATTTTATGTGCTTTAATATTATGTTGAATTAATTGTTAAGGACAATTTTTTTCTTTTTAATTTTTTGGACACAAACTTAGGCTAGAGGGAATGTAAAAGTAGACCAAGCCAAGGACTGAAAAGGGTAATGTAGTATCAGAAAAAGTAAGAAAAATGAATGGAGTGACCACAGAAGTATTTAACACCATATTGTCTTAATTTTCCTTTTCCATCCTGAGATTTCATGTTTTTCAAATTGGAATTGGAAGGATGGAGTGAAAAAGATTTTGAGCAATTTGGGGCCTGAACATTTAGGAGGGTGAAAGACATGCACGAGATAAGAGTGAATTGCAACGATTTGGCATACTGTGGTCAATGTGCTGTCAATGGACAGACCCAAAACATGTGAAGGTTCTGGGGTAAACCATGGAAAATTCTGTGGGGACTGGTTGTGGATAGGGAGCTGTGGTTTCGGTGCATCACACATGACAGCTCGAGAATGGATGTGAGAGGATGTGGACTTTCTTCATCTCTTCCTGGGGCTACTTAACAAACATGGGAAATGGCAGTCGCATATAAAAAAGAAGTATGAAGAATAAAAAGCCTTGCAGTTTCAAGTATGTTCTTGAGACAGTGAAGAAAACCTTTGTAGAAGTATATTTCGTTCATAGAATATAGAAGTTTTGTAGCCGAGTCAGCACAAAACGCTAAGAAGTGTGGGAATGAGGCCAGTGTCGTGTTACTAACGTGCATGTGTTATGATTTATTTTTACCACAAAATTTTTTTGCTGATTATTAGTACTTTTTCTTTAATATAAATCTTTTTGTTGTTATACTTAATGTGATGGCAGTAGTGTTGAAACATGAAACATCATGCCGATGCTCTCACATATTTACATTTATTAACATATGTATTTATCTTCAGAGTTGCTTCCAGAGAATGATAGTTTCTGAGGAATGCAGCTATAAGACCAAGGCAACATTTACTAGCCCTGTACAGATATCAAAATATTGTCAAGGGGTTTAGATAAAGCTCATGAAACTTATAAGCTCACATGAAGACTCCTGTTGTTAAGGGTTGATGAGCAGAAAAATTCTTTCAAGATTGTGTACTGTCCACAGTAGCATAATTTATTCATGTTTGATGCAATGACACCCTCTTATATGTGGAATGTAGAAAAAGCAAATTTCTTTTAAGCATGTGGTATTTGAGTGCCCAAAGTTTTCAAGAGTCCTTGGAATACCAAATGTAACATTTATGTTGCTTGAGTGAAAATTTAATCACTAAACTTATAGAATATATAAGTAAATGAAACGTACTTTATAAGGATGATATAAGATAAATTCCTATTGCATCCCCCCGGGGATGACAAATGCAGTGATAGTTATTGATCTCTTCTTTTCATTGGTTTTTAAATTAGATAATTACTATTGTGCAAGTGTACAGAAAAGTTCTTAACTTTAAGCTGTAATTTGTATTACATTGTCTTTCGACTAGGAGTGGCAGTAGATGAATCTTTCGAACTTTACACTCACCATACATATTTTAATAGTTGTTGGTGGGCATCCAGCAATCAGGGAGTATATTACCAGTACTACCTGCCTGGGTATCAGGAGGGTTAGTGACAGCTGCTTAGAGAGCCACAGCACTTCATTGGTTGTCATGATGCATTCCTCAGACCCAGGTAGCTGTCTTTTCTTTCTGCCTGACCCACATGTGGACAACTGGCATTATCTCTTGCAAACATAAAGTCTCTCCTTGTCATACATAACACTTGACAACTTGTACAGCTAATTTTTTGTAGCTCTTAGATTTTCCCGTGGCAAGCACTATGTACTAGCCCTGCCTTTGGCAAAATGGTAGGAGCAATTGATAAAAGTAGTTGGTAGGAACAGTTAGGGTGGAGCATTAGGTACAAATAGTGGGTAGGGACATATGGCAAGAGCATTAGTTAATAGTAGTCAGTAGAAACATTAGGTGGGAGCCTCTGCAAACATTGCACTAGAGTTGCCATCTGCCAGTAGCTTATTAAGGATGAGGCACCAAAGGCTAAGAAGCAGCACTAGAGCTCACTAGTTTTGGAGACTGTTGCCATGACCACCCCCTTGAGGGAGCTTTGGATGGGAACAGGCATCAGAAATGTAGATAGTTGAATAGATAGATTCAGATATTTGCTTAAACTCTCATCTCTGGACACAGCTTTCAGTTTATTATGAAAATTACAGTGCTGCTGATGCTTCATTGATTGACATTACCATATATTTGTTCATTGTATATTTGGATTGTCAGTTGCAGGTTATTAATGCTTTACAGAAACTTAATTGGGACCTCTCCCCTGTTACCTCCAACTGTTGGTTAAATACATATCTGCAAGTGGCACAGGAGTTACCACAGCAGGAGTCTAAGAGTGGTGAGGCAACCAATGATGAGAATAACTTCGTTTTCCCTCGATATTCTCCTCTTATGTTTGTGCAGGTGAGATTATTTTGGTCATTCATTAAAGGTAACATTAATCTTGCAGTTTATGATCCTTCCATTTTTAGTTGTATTTTATGTACACATTCTCTAGAAATGTACAGTGTGCCTATTAGTCATGTAGGAATGGCCATAAACATTTAGGTCTATTAATGGAGATTAACATACCCATACAGTATGTGAAGTATAAGAAATTCTCATTTATGTATAGCAATATAGTTGTGTGCTTTAGATTTTTCCTAGAATTTGTTTATGTATATCTTAGAAGATCTGGACAAATGTTCTTTTCCCTAATTAGTAATTGTAGCAAGTAGGAACACAGCATATAGAAACAAAGATTACCCACTTTAATTGCACCAAGTTCAGCTGAGGCTCTTAAGCAATGGAAATAGATAAGGAAGAAATAAGATATATAGGTAGTGATTAACAGGTTGCTAAACTCAGTAAAGAGGTGCTACAGTCATATGGAGAAAGTGAATGCAGATTGAATGATGAACTTATTTGCTGATGCAAGTAGGAATCAGTTAAGGTAAAGTGAATGGATAATAGAAGTGTTGATATTTAAAGAGAGGAAGATAAAATGTCAAGAATAATTTTTGCATGATGTTAAGTAAGAGGTTCAAAGCAATGGGTATTGTTCCTTCAAAGAGCTACATAATCCTAATTGTAAAAGGTTTAAATCATTGGGTATTACTTCTTCAAAGATCATAGACTGGATTTAGCCATCTTTTGAGGTGAAGAGAATAAAATCAAATTTATATTTCTCAAACCACATGTACCATTAGTCTCCATATTAAACAGTTTGTGTGTGCTAACATCACCTTTGAGGTCAGCAGAATTGCTGAGTTTGGAAATGTGCTTTTAACATTCAAATCCCATGTAGACTATCAGAAATCAGAAGTTTTGATATTTTTGTATTTCCTAGCTCGCTCTCTCTCTTTTTTAGTGACCTTGAAGGACATGAAATATCAAAAAGAGAAAAATATTCCCTAGTAGCTGTAATTCCTTTAAGTTTTCTTAGCTGTATGAGAGTTTTTGAGACCAAATAAAACATCATCATATCTCCGTATATTACTACTTACCTATCACAGTTTCTTTAGATTTCTTCCCGTGTCATCTCTCATTTATGATTGCAGCTGTCAAACGCACAGGTATGTGTACTCTGACAAAGTGTCCTTATACCATTGTGTTTGTTGGTGTACCAGCTGTGAAATTATTGAGAATAAATTACTACTGCTGGTGATATATGGTATCATTATATGTCTTAAGACTGCTTCAGAATACTTGAAATCCCATTTTACAAATTATTTATTTATTTATTTATTATGCTTGATCGCTGTTTCCCGCATCAGCGAGGTAGCACCAGGAAACAAACGAAGAAAAACCCATCCCCCCGCATACACACATATATACATACATGCACAC
>JAYMFT010274657.1:0-10576 GCA_038088735.1 Panulirus argus
CCCCCTACCCCCCCCCCCGCCCTCACGAACTTCCGTGGAAGAGTTGACAGTTTAAATCTTTCATTAGTACCCACCCGCGTTTCGTATTCTTCTTCCTCGTCTTCTTCTCTCCCTCTCTCTCTTTTCTGGGTCACAAGGCGAAGGCTGGCTGTTGAAATATTCAGTCTGTTATTCTGGCTCAGAAATCATTTGTGTTTCACGGGTTCGGTGGCCCCTTCAAGTGGTGGGTGTATTGTGTGTGTGTGTGTGTGTGTGTGTGTGTGTATGTGTGTGTGTGTGTGTGTATGTGTTTCTGTGTGTGTCCATATATATTCATATGAATGTATATCTTGAACCTTCTAATGTACATATGTATGTTTGACCACGACAGTGTCTATGTATATATATATATACATACATCCAGTCATGCATAGGTGTATACCGCACCAATATCTATGTGTATATATACATATACATCTAACTATACATACGCTCTCAGATATAAAACTCAGATTCAGAACAGTCAGTCTCTGAGCGGGAAGAGTCGCTGGCCTCTGTATTATTTCCCCGTCATGAAGAAAGAGTTTAACTACAAGAGCATGGAACGCATGCATGATGATATCGTTAGCCCGTGCCAAGCGACCCTGGCTGGCTGGCTGGGAACGCGGGCTCGACCACTCCTCTCGCCCTGAGGGGGGGGGGGGGGAGAAGGGGGATCGGTAGGTCGGCAGGGGGGGAAAGGGGGGGGGGGGGGGGGGTGGGGGGGGGTCACAACCGTGTGGGGTGGCGTGACTCACCCTACGGAACGCCAACAAACAAATATCTTCAACCGTCCGAACTAACGAAGTACAGCGTAAAAGAACAGATTCCAGCAGCTGGTCAGGTCACCAGGCACTCCGTGGTCAGTATACAACAACACTTGTACAAAAAAAATATATAAATATTGAGCAGGAGGAGCCGCCCATGAGCGGGGAAATTTCTCACGCTCTATCAAGCGTGTTGACGACCTAAGCGAATCATGCAACAGTGAGGGCGGCCACACACACACCACACTCCTGGCCACAGGTGGAGTCACATTCCGCCACACACCACAGACATTCATACAATATACGCACACACACACACACTCACATAACATGCAGTCCGCCACACACCACAACCATATACTCATACAATATGCACACGCTCACACATGCTATACTCCGCTTGGCTCATAATAAACAATCCAACACGCACATCTGACTTCGAGAGTTAAAAACACGCATACACACTAAACTCCGACAGGCTCTTACAATATACAGTGCACCACAGGATCATACAGATAACACACATCCTGCCATACATCATACTCGTCATACTCGTGCAGTCATCATGTACCGGATGCACATGAGCCACACTTATGAAACACACTATAAAACCCTCACGGCCAGGCACATAACATACGCAGAACTACTTATCCCTATCGGACAACATTGACGGTCTTCCCCGCTGGACTAAAATCAGCCAAACCGAGGAAGAAATCACTGAAACTGAAACTGAAACTGACTGTAATCATGTAGGTCATCCACGCTTCCATCCCTGTCCCACGCCCTACTGTCTCACTAGGCCCCGGTCCCCTCGGAGGGTGTTCCGTCCACCAAGCTTCTTGGTGTCAGTCCGGATAACGAAGTAACCTGGAGGGAACATGTCAAGAAACACCATCATCAAATCCTCCAGCCATCGTAGACTCAGGACATCTGGACTCCCTGCATCTCAAGTCCTGAACATGTTCACAAGTTATACCCTTTCCAGTGTCACGTATGCCACCCCCTGTCTAGCGGTCCTTCCCACCCCTCATACAACAGGCCACCTCCTGCCTGATGGTCCTCCCCAACCCTTCATAAAACAACGGCAACTACAAAAGGTGCAGACAAGGCCATCCTGGGTCCCTCTCACGCCATCTAACAAGAGGCGTTAAATAGACTATAATCCTCTTTACTTTTCAACCATCACTTCAGCTGACACTTTGGGAATATGGAGTCCCACTCTCTCGCCACCGTCACCTCCTGCCCCCATATATCCCTCGCTCCAGAGTTGCATTCCGGCTCTACAACCGCACTCAGCTCATCCGGGAGGGAACAGACCACTGCAAAGAACAGCCTCATCCCAACCACAGTTAGCATTATATGGTGTGCGTCTTACACCCCCGTCTCCTAACTATGGCCCTTCTGTTTTTATCATGCGTTTTTCCTTCGTATGTTTTCGGCCTTTGGATGATTCTTAGTCAATAATACTGATCATCATCATTATCATCATTATTATTATTATTATTATCATTATTATTGACACATAACCAACCCTATACTAGACAGCCAACAAAAAATACACTCAAGGCAGCCACACACTTTCTACCAACGTGTGTTCCCAGGCCAACAAATGCAGTGTGAAGTAACGCCTTCCGACACAACACCTCTCTCTCAGCGCAGGAGAGGCATTGAACATTCTCCTCAATGGTCGTCTTTGCATAAGAGCGTTGCGTGATTAGCGTGCGACAGATTACATGTTATACCACTTTCTTCCATCCTTGTTAAGAAGACATAAAACGGCGTTTTGTAAAAACAAACATTTCTGGCGGTGATAACGACGGGCACCAGGTGTGGACGCAGACGGCACTCCAGCCGCTGGCTGACGATGCAGGTGGGGGGTAGCGAGGGGGACGCCCTCAGGAAAGATACGATGGTACGCTGCTGGCGGGGGAGGTCCCAGGGGCCCAAGGCACTCGGCCAATACACGTTAATGACACACAAGAGGACAGTGTAGTGAGTATCGATCTCTCTCTCTCTCATTCTCTGAGGCTAATGTGATGTTTCGTGTGCCTTAAAGGTGATAACACAGGAGGGGTTGCCATGCTATGTTGTTCCCAAGACAGCTCAGTCTGTCAGGCTCAGAAAAGTTTCTAGTTTTATACTGGTGTTTTGTTTACGTAGAAGTGTTGTTTTCAGGTAAAGGGTGTATGTGCGTGTGGGGGGGAGGGCAGTGTTTCTGCAGGTGTTGCCAACATGTGTTGACGGACATGCGAGGCCAGCGCCCGGGGTCGGCAGATAGTTCACCTTAAATTAATCAATATTTCCGTGCAGTGGGACGGGAATCAATACCCCACGTGCCCGGCAAGTGAGCGCTCACGCCGCTAGACAACAGCGGCCTGTCTCCGAACACCGGTGGATACCGATGGTCTCCGTCAGCAGGAGGAGATACGGTATACCGGCGGACGGGCACCACCCGGGACGCGTACTGCCTGGCACTGGCATCTATGGTGCCACTGGTACAGTGCCACACACTAGAGCGGACGGGCGGCCCTCTACCAACGCTGAGTCCCCTACACTATCCTTCCGCTCCCGCACCAACACTCCTTCCCTTAACTGCCCTGTTCCAGCCAGCTTCCACAAGCTACAAGAGGTCATTACAACCGTTCCACTGACTCACTCTCCTCCCACTTCCCTCCCCTTCCTTCCCTCCTTCTCCCTCCCTCTTGACCCATTATATTTTCAGCTGGATGGACATGAGACACGAAGGAAGGCTTTGGACAGGCAAGGGTAAGCGGACATACAAAAGATATTCTTACAATGTAAAGGTGAGGAGTACAGGTTTACTGGTGAACCTACAATGTACCCCTCATTCACCTACCCCCATGCACGCCTCCCTTCGCACTATATTAAACAAAATATTCACAGGAAACACCAAGGGAGGCCACAGGAGGAAAGAAGGGTCGTGAATGGTACATGGGAAGGAGAGATAACAGGAGACCTGATGGTCCATGACGAGGTTATCTCCTGGATGACAGTCTTAGATCCTTAATTCCTAGTCTATACAGATGGAGAGAGGACAGTAAAGCAGATGAGTATCATTATCAGACACTGCATCAAGCAATCAGTTATAACTAGATGCAGGAACCAGAGAAACGTTCAAAGCAGCAGGACAGTGTGGCTGGCGCGCACACACACACAGGCAATGAACGCTAGCAGTGCAATCTAACACAGGAGCAAAAAAGCGGCAGTGAGCAGTGCATGAGAGGCAGTCTCTGGGATGACATATGGCGGACTGAAGTACTGTGCGTGTCACGTCATATGACACTGAAGATATGACATGACATCACTGGCAAAGAACGGTCTTTGCCCAAGTTGAGGAGGGATGAAATATTAGGCAGAGGATGAAGACGGATGCTACGGAGGGCAGAGAGACGTGCTGTGTGGGAAGCCATTACTGAGGTCATGTGTGCAAGACGCCCTGGTGGGCGAGGCGTGTACTAGCAGGGGTGAGGGGCATACGACGGGAGGCCAGGAGCTAGCTACCAGGACCTCATACTCCGCGAGAGGAGCCAAGGCTGATGCAGGAGAAGGGGGGGACAGGGCTGGTGCAGGGGAGGGTACCCTGCCCCAGGAAGGGGTGGGGGGGAGGGTACAGGGCTTGTGCTTAGTAATAATGATAATTTACCCGTCTGACGACGTCTGTTGATGGTAAATACAACATCTGCAATGATAAACAGTATTAGCTCATCACACACACCTGCCTCACCTAGATATCTACTTTACGTACTTATACACCTGCCTCACCTACATACCTACTTTACGTACCTATACACCTGCCTCACCTACATATCTACCTAACGTACCTGTACACCTGCGTCACCTACCTCAGCTACACACCTACCTCACCTACACATTGCCTTACCTATACACCTGGCCGTCTGCCTCACCTACACACCTCACACATCGTCTACACTCCTGCCTCATGTACACATCTGCCCATATGCTTCACTTTACACCTGCCTCACCTCGCACCTGCCAGACTACTGTCACTACAGCATATATCTGCTAACCCCCACCTGTACCCATAGTCACACTCCCTCAAATCTGTCATGACCCACACCTGACAAACTATACACATTACCATGATCTACACCTGACAAACTTGGCAGCAGCAGCAGCCCTCCCTCACACATCTGGCTTCAACTCCACAAGCAGAGGTGAGAATGACTACCGAGCCAAGATCGTGAGGAGCCCTGCCTCATTCCTCCCGCAATACGCGTCTCTGCTGGTTCAAAACATGGAATAATAACCTGGGCAGATGGTTCTCGTCCTGGAGGAGGTAACACGAAAACACAACAGCAGGTGTATTCTACAGCTTCATAAAAACAAACCCACAGTTCATACATCAGTATCATACACTTTATTCAACCACTCAGTTAGGGAGTAACTCGTAAAACAACAGCTTGTACTCTAAGATGTTTCGTTCTAACTAAACTTAACATTAGGATTTACAACATCCCTTGATAATAATATTAAAGTTATTTCCCAATGATCTACCGGCCAGAGTAGAGTTCCCACCGCATGCCAGGCATGTTACTGATCTACAGACCTGCCTCACACTGGTGTCGTAACCTTTGATAATAATATGCACATTATACATTTTATAGGAATAATGACACGATAAAAATCATCCACTGGAACATAAAGAGAGGAATTATACAGATAGCAGTGCCGCTATAACTATATCACAGCTATGGCGGGTTATAGATGCTGCTACAAGTGGTGGTGGTAGCGGTTGTGGTGGTGGTGGTGGTGGTGGCAGTGGTAGTGGTGGTGGTGGTGGAGAGGCAAAGCATGCACGAGTCATCAGCCACAGACCAGGCGAGAAAATCGTATCTACTATTACTACTCAGACGAAACATTTCAGCTCTAAACACGGGCAGTAGAGACAGGAATGTTGACGTTAGGATGAAGGATCAGGCGGCATGTCTCCTGAGGAGGAGGAGGAGGTAAGGAAACAGAGAGTATATCTCAGTACTAAAATATTCACCTCAGTGGGAGTCATCAACCTCGCCACAACGCACTACATAGCAGCCCGCCAGGGCACACGCGCGCCACCAGCTTACTCAAGGACGCGTGAGGACGACCTGTGTTATCGGTGACCACACTGGCGGACGCATCAGCCTTGACCACTCCTCAGCAACCATCGCGGACGTAAACATTTTCATTGGGATCGAATCCTGCGGCGCACCACACCTGAGGCCGATGTGTCCGGGGCCTCTCTGCCATTGCCGTCCGGCATGAAATCCTTGGAAAAGGAAAACCCGCAAGAGATGCAGGCAAGCAGGATACGACCTCACGATTCATCACAAACGAATTAATGACTTTGAGGGACTCCAGGCATCCATAGATATAAATGATGAATAATACTTGGCTCAGTCAGTTTTCTTCCTGAACCAAAACACACACACACACAGCTTACAGGGAGTCCAAGACGAGCTACAAAGTTTTTAAGACAAATGAATGTTGATGGGACTCAATCCCACTGAGTGCACGATAATGAGGATGGCTCAGAGCGAAAGACGGCCTCAGTGTGATTAATATCAAGCGGTTATGACCCACAGGAGTCTGTGTGTGTGAAAGAGAGACCTCGGGGTCAATACTGTGCCTCATCTGTGGCCAGAGCTGTACGGGAGGGGAATTGTAAGAGGCGAACTCTTTGATGGCGGTCCTTAGAATAACATTCAGGTTTATGGATAAAGATATGCCTAGCAAACTACTGACAACATGTACTAGACCACAAGTGGACTATGCCTCGCAAGTCTGGTTGCACAAAGACTGCATCGAGTTGGTAGAGAAAATGGGAACCGAGATGGTACCTGATCACAGAGAACTGAGGTACAGGGAGAGGAGGAGGGTTACCAAGTTACCTGACATGGAGAAGACGAGAGGAAAGGGACCCGATAACAGTCCTCCAGTTTTCTATACATCATCTGTTGCATAATAATAAGAGAGAAAACAGTTCTTCGAGAGCAGCAGCACCACAGCAACCAGAGACCATGACATGAGGCCAGGCAAGAACACTGTTAGGTATATGTTAATAAGCAGGTTATGGACTCCCGTGGTGTAGCGGTTAGCGTTCCTGACCGTGACGCATTCACGGGCCGCCCAGAGTCGAGCGCATAGGTTCGAATCCTGGTTGCTAAGGCAGTCGGTCCACAGTCAACCCAGCTGCTCATCCACCCTTAGGGCCTGGTCGATAAAATGAGTAATTGGCTCATTGTGAATGCCAGTAAGTTAAGAAGGTTTGAAGGGTTGCTTGTTGGCATAGAAAGTACAATAGAAGGGGCCCCACGGTTATAGAATTCCCTATACGCGTTGCAGAGATAGATTATTACGCACATATGGTACATACGTAAAATGCTTAAAGACGGGTCTTTCAAGACGAGTGTAAATTTAGCTGTGTCCTCCCGTAACACACAAGTTAATGACACACAAATTCACAGCATACTACATCCACAGGAAATCTTGTCAACCAATAAAGCCAATCCACCTACAACACCACCGTCCACCTACGCCACGACCCATCCACACAATCGTCATCCACCTGCCTGCACCACCGCCATCCACTCACAGGCCGCCCCTGGGATGGGCGACAAAGCGTTAAGTTTTAACAAGAGAGGAAAACGTGTCGGGGGCGCAGTGAGGCGGCGGCTCTTTCACCTCCAGCCACAGCAACACGCTAGAGAGAGAGAGAGAGAGAGAGAGAGAGAGAGAGAGGAGAGATCCCTCTGGCTAACTCTCGTGTCCCTACACACGTAAGTACACACCCAGGCCGTGGGCGTCATGCACCCTCTGTCTGGCCAACACGATCCCCTTCGTCACCAAACAGCGCCGACCCCGAAGGGGCTGGGCGAGGGCAGGCAGTGCCTCCCTTCCGCCTCAACCTGCTGACAGCGAAACTAGACAGCCACTGTAGGCCTCTCTCTCTCTCTCTCTCTCTCTCTCTCTCTCTCTCTCTCTCTCACACACACGCCTTTCAGTGTCGTCGAACTTGTGTGACGTTCCCTAGCGAGCGCCCGGGACCACCTGAGCAGCGGTTCCAGGCCGCAACACCAACCCTCGTCGGTCAGCAGGTACGGTGGACACATGTGGGTCAGGGGCGGCGGTGGGCGGCGGCCACATCCCCGCCCGGAGCCGCTCGTTACACCAGACGTCAACCGTAACGCATCGACAAGCGTTACCTCACCCCGTTACCTGACCACAACACCGCTCTAACTACCTAACTACCTAACTACCCTGCTCTAGATCGATACCAACCTAATCACTTGAAGGAAAAATATCCGGGTATCAAACCCATAGCCTCATGGAACACTTCCAGTCCCTGAAATTCCTGGAAGAGTTGACTTTTCCAGATCGGTCCAAAACTCACGATAATCTTTCTGGTATTACATATCAGTGGTATCATATGGTACCTTACATACCAGATGGTATCAGATGGTATGTACTATACCAGATGGTGTCATATGATACATGCCATATGACGTCAAAGGACACATAATCCAGACACAAAATATGTTTCCAAGTCGTCGGAACACGTCAGCAGGAAACAGAGGCACAGATCTTATGCCCCTAACTGGACGAAGGCTCTTCAGTCCACCCCACCCAGAGGATCACCATCTGCCTGGAAGCAGAGCCTCATAGGCCACGGACTGGAATTGGAAACCTGGACGAGGCCATTATGCGTGAAGGGATAGGAGGAATACCTACGGTCCGGCTGCACCACTTCATGGTTTAGTTTGTCGTTTGGGTCCCTGTGTCTGCGTCATGGAGACCCAGATGCTTGTGCTCATGGCTGTGTGCATGGCGGTTCATGGCACACAACGGGAACATCTGACGAACTGAAGGCAAACTGTGAATTCTGACTTGTTACTCCAGCTTCACCTCATGACCGATACTCAAGTCACTGCCGCTCTCCTCCGTCACCAGTAGTCAAAGTCAAATCGCTTCATGCGTCACTGGTGACGGCAGCGCGCGTCACGGGAATCCTTACGCACGTCACAAAGCGAGTTACACAAAGAAAAGAATATGAAATAAGCATCGTCTTCTGGGGGTGCGGGAGACGATGGATGGGATCAGGTTGTAGGTAGCGATGATGCAAGCGGAAGGAAGCCGCACGAGTGTGGCCAGGGAACTGGTCCTCTCACATTTCTCTCCTCCTCCTCCTCCTGGTGGTGGTGGTCATACATACTAGGCGTGTGGCCTCACCTGACGAAGGAACAGACACTGTATCAAGAGAGGACTCTCATGCTGAGACAAGTGTGCCCCGCCGCCAACACTTGACCACACTGACACTGCAGTGGGTTTCAGGGGCATGTCTTAACCCTTGCAGAAACACTTGCCAACCTCCGGTGGCTATTCTGCTACTGAAATGTGCCACAGTCAGGGGTCCCTAGCCAGTAGCACCACCTGGGATGGCTCCGTCTGTGTGTCAGACGCCAGACTGCACCACCTCAAGCGAGAAAAGACGGAAGGAGAAGTACATAGAAGAGCTCGAGTACAACAATGATAATGGAAAAACACATGAAATATGAGTCAGTTGAGGGAAAGGTGAATGCAAAATATTTCCCACTCATTGTGGCGTGGGTTGTAACAGGCAGCCCACATGATGTAGCGGGGTGTATCAGGAAGCCACATGCAACACTCCCTGACAATCAACATGCACTGTGGGGGACAACACTGTGTTACACTCGATGTAACTGTAACAGTGTGCGATGCAACGCAAGGTGTGGGAATGTGTGGCAAGACAGCAGTGCACTGTGGGGTACAGAGGAGTTATGGCAAATCTTACCTGATATTTCCGCTGTGATATATGCAACATCTGCAATGAAAGAAGATGAAGTAGTGTTAGCAGGTTAGTTATCACTTGCATGACTCACAAACTAGAATCAACACGTGACATGTTAGCACTTGGTTAGGGAAGACATTAACAACATTCTCATCACGTGTGATGGTTAGTTGGATCTGTTGGTTGATGTTATAGGACAACATTACTGCGTCAATATCAAAAGCTCCCCAGATGGATTGTTCCACACACCAGTGCCGATGGTCCGGTGTGTCTGCGGAACCGGGAGCGGTCCCCGGGTTCTGTAGGTCCGGGGAGACTCAAGGACCGTGAGGCTGGAGCATATACGTGATCTCGCTACAAGTTAGTGAGGTAAGGTTAAGTTGGATTAGGTTAAGTTAGGTTAAGTTAGGTTAGGTTAGGTTAGGTTAGGTTAATTAGCAGAATATTTGTGACGAGCTCCTCCCACTGAGCAAATTGACCGGACAACTTCGAGATATCTCGCGCAAACCCAACTCTCACGGTCTCCGAGTCTAAAGGAAATCGAGGACCGCTCCCGGTTCCTGACCCGATACCTTATATCCAACCACCTGACTCAAGTACGGCGGTACGACTCTCGTGCACTGCGTCACGACCTCAGTACGGCAGCCTGGCCAACGAACAGGTCTTTACAATGAAGGGTAGTGCTCAAGTGTCGTACCCTGGCACTTAACGGATACTAACACAAATCATACTCATTATACGCATATAAGACTACATATATATAAACATCACAAATAATAAGACTAACAACATAAATTCATCTTTAAGACCACATACACTCCCACTACCCATGCGGACCAAGAGAAAATCTGTCAAGGGAAAGATGTGCGTGTGTGTGTGTATATGATATATATATATATATATATATGTGTGTGTGCATGTATGTATATATGTGTGCATGCGGGGGGATGGGGTATTTTTCTTC
>JAYMFT010274668.1:0-10576 GCA_038088735.1 Panulirus argus
TATATATATATATATATATATATATATATATATATATATATATATTCTAGCCTGAGCCAGGTACCCATTTCATCGACTAACCCTTCGGGTTGAATGAACAGCTGTGTTGACTGTGAACCGACTGCCGCAGCAACCAGGATTCGAACCTGTGTGCTCGACCCTGGGCGGCCCGTGAATGCATCACGGTCAGGAACGCTAACCGCTACACCCAATTATCATACCAGCATCTAGACATCAGAGAAAAACACTCTGCACTGCACAGATGATTTTGCGACAGTGTCATGACACAACAACACCGGCCTCTGAACCAGATGCCATCATGACAAAAAGCAACTCGCGAGGAACCGGTCTGGACTGCTAGACTACAGCAACCTGAGCGATGAGACACGGAAATCTCTTTAACAAGCCAAAGGTCGGCAATACTTCCCCCTGATTCGGTTTGACTAAACGTTAATATTTTCCCTCCGTTTGCAGTGGGTGAGGCAGGTCTGGCTGCTAGAGTGGAGTGCGGCCGGGCCGCATGTGACTCACCTGCGGGTGAAACAATAGCAACAGTAAGAGCGCATTCCCGCACGCGGGGGCAGGCCAGAGTAGCGTCCAAAACCCATCCCAGCTGCCCCCTCCCCCCTCGTGTGACGCACCCGCTCCCTCGCCCCATACTTTTTCTGAAGGTCAGGTACAGTGGCAAGGACGTGCGCCGAGCGGGGTGCAGCGCCCCCGCCTCCACCACCTCCCGTCACAACCCCCAGATACCGCAGGAAGCTCCTGTTGCCGTCGGCACCAGGAGCTCCTCCTGGTGACCGTCGTCTCCTGCGCCTCAGCCGGACTGATTGGCTCCATCGCAAAGTCTCGTGACTGTCACACCTTCCAGTCAAATAGACTGACTGCTTCCATCACCAGGCTGTTCCTGCTACTGCTCTACCTGCTGGATAAGGGAGGGGGGGAAGAATACCCATTTCCATGTACAGAGACATTCCCGCCCATCGCCATGGAAGGACCAAAGACATTTTTTGCTGAAAATATTTACTAACTTCTTCCTTGGCATCATATGGAGGTCGTATTTCTCTAGCCAAACACTTTGGGACTACATTGTCCTGCTGGACCAAGACTCTGGGACTAAATCCTGAAGCAGGAGTTGGTGAGGCCACGGGGCCAAGAGGGACGAGTCAAGGCGAGGTGGAGGGACGTAAGGAGTGGCCAGGACTCGGTCGGTCTGGCCAACCTGCGTCAGCCGTTTCCTTCGCTGACACCAGAGCAGATCCGATGCTGAGAGCCGTCTCTTGATCTGACTCCTTAGGCAGGGCCCCTGAGCACGACAGTGCGAGCTTTGGGTATGAAAGCCAGGTCTCTACCCTGATCATTTAGGGTTAAATCGTCGTGCTCAAACGGTTAACGCTTGAATCTCGCCTCAGTTCCCCCGGTTATTCTCCGCAAGACACGAATTATCTGTACGTCACCCACACATGACACCGTTCATGCTCGCATCACGTGCCACTGACCTCTTGAGGTGGAAATGATATGTCTTCTGCCCGACAGGGTCGCTTCACCCGCTCGACAAGCACGTAATACCGACCATCATGAATATTCAGCAGGTAAACTTGGTGGAGGAGGAGGTACTGCCCGCCACCTTTCATTTTGCTAGGTTAAAACAGAGTAACTTTTAAGACCTCGGCCGAGGCTAAATGTGGCCCCCGCTAAGCTTCCGGCTTGGCAGGACGAAGCGCGGGGTAAACATTGGCCAATGGCGCTACCACGGTGCTGGGAAGGCTCCTTTTCTCTCCCTCCCTCTACCAGTATCGTTAAGATAGGCTTGGTAACGCGGTTAATTACGGGTGTATGTTCTCAGATGGTTAGGTTAAGGTGTTGGCCAAGGCTTGGTTTGGTCTGGTCAGGCGTCTGGAGGTCATAAGACGCTTAGATATGATGAAAAAGAAACCACATTTCGTTTACGGCAGGAGTAAACACAATGTCGGCAAACGGAGCATTCCATACGCTAATTAAGCTAATAAGAATTATTCTTGACATTTTAAATGTAATTCACCCCTCAGAGGACCTGGTGAAGTAAGCAGCTTAACATTCCTTCGACAAAATCTCCAGTGATTTTGACCTTGTCAATGCATTCTATGGTTTTTGAAATTCCCCATGACTTGACCTCATGCACGCTGTCCATTTCGCTCCTCAGGAAACAGCACTCGATCTTAGTCATCCAGCGATCACTCGTCTGTTTCACAGAATTACCTCTTCAGTGAAATTTCCTTTTTTTATGTCAGTTAAGACGGCACTGGAACTGAGGCCTTAATCAAGGCCATTTTATCGACCAACCTCTAGGGGTGGATGAACAGCTGGGTTGACAGTAGACCGACTGCCTCGCAACCAGGATTCGAACCTCTGCGCTCGACCTCGGGCGGCCCATGAATGTGTCACGGTCAGGAACGCTGACCGCTAAACCAGAGGTCCATTTAATGCAGGCGTAAGAGAGTACCGTCTTCTTCAAAAAACTCGTAACAGCAGCAAGAGGCTGGGCAGAGCGTAAGATTATTATAAATTTAAAGACCTTGACTCAATAATTCACGACAGTGTATCTGAACGAAGATCATTAACACATTGCTTTGAATAATTACGACACGAGGGGAAAATAATTCTCATATGGCGTCTTTCGATTACCACATAGGGACCTCGAGTGAGCGATTCACGGCGATTAATCCGAACAAAGATTAACCCAACGCTTGTATCATTACGACGCCAAGGAAATATACATCGTGACAGCGGCGCACGCTTCTCTTACGCGGTCGTAAACACTGAAAGCTCTCGTATTTATGGCAACGATACGACGCCCCTGACCTTACGTGGTCACGGGCGTTGTAATAAAGGAGGGATGGAAGGCGAAGGAGAAGGATAGAAGGAGTAAGAGACAGAAGGAGAGATAGAGTGAGGGAGACTCAAAATACTGTTGATTTACTCGTCTGCTTCATCGATCAGTCACCTACACACACATTTCCAGGCACCTTATCTCCTCTCTAACTACCTGCTCCGTGATCGCCTCAGACGATAGTAACTGTGGCCTTCTTTATCTAGGGGCCATCCGAGGGCGTGGCCTCGTAATGGCCATACTTTTGGGTTAATTGCCAGTCTGCTCTTAGGACCCGACCCTGGTTAGCCAAGGTGAGCGGGAGATCACATCTCCCGGGCCCCACTGTGCTAACTGTTGTATTGGTTGTTAGGAGTTCTACCGCGCTAACAGTTGTCGTGGTTGTTAGGGTTTTACCGTGCTGACAACTTATGGTTGTTAGGGTTTTACCATGCTAACAACTCACGGTTGTGAAGGTTTTACCATGCTAACAACTGCCATAGTTGTGAGGGCTCCATGATGCCAACAACTGTCATGTTGTTAGGTTTCTAAAGCATTCTAAGGACAGTAATGGTTGTGAGGGTCTTCTACCTTGCTAACAACTGTCGTGATTGTTAGGTTTCTCCCCCATAGATAACTGTCATAACTTAGGGTTCCGACATATGCTAACAACTGTCTAGTTGTTAGGGTTTGACATGTACAAACAATTGCCATATAGTCTTTTACGACCTTACAAGCACTAACGACTTTAATGGCTTTTCAGCTTATAAAGCGCAAGCAAACGGCTCTAATGGTCGTCAGAGTTCGCGAATGTGCTAACAGCTGGTACAGTTGTTAAGGTTACACAGCGCTAAACAGGGGTTAAAAGTGTGTTAAGAGTTGAGGTATTTGTTCGGGATTTTAACATAGTTAAGGTTACGGGGGTTTAATATGTTGACTATTACGGTTACTGGGGGTTTTAACATGTTAACTCACGGTTACTGGAGGGGTTTTAACAAGTTTACTCTCACGTGACTGGGGGTTTGAACAACTCTCGGTTACTGGGGGGTTTTAACATGTTAAACCTCGCGGTCGTTGGGGTTTAACATGTTAAATGTCAGGGTTGCTAGGGGTTTAGCATGTTAATTGTCACGGTTGCTGGGGTTTTAACGTGCTAACTCTTACGATTACCGGGTGTTTGAACACGTTAACTCTCATGGTCACTGGGGTTTTAACATGTTAACCCTTACGGTTGCTTGGGTTATGATATGTTATATGTCAGGGTTGCTGGAGGTTTAAACATGTTAACTATCACGGTTCCTAGGGTTTTAACATGTTAACACACGGTTGCTGTTTTTTCAACATGTTAACTATCACGGTTGCTGGGGACGTAACGTGTTAATTGTCAATTGTGACTTAAAATTATCATTCTGATAAAAGACATATGTATCTTGATTGGCTCTAATGATATCGGTGACGATACACTGATAAATGTTAACATGTTAACATTCCAACAATCGTCACAAATAACATCTTAAACCTTACAGTTAACGTTTAATCCCACCCCTTTTCCTCCCTCCAGCGACCGTAATGTTTTACATGTTAAACCCCAAACAAGTCACTTCTACATGTTAAATCCCAGCAGAAGCGTAAATCCCCCATCTGTCGTGAGAGTTAACATACTTAAACCCCAGCAGCTGTGACAATTAATTTGTCAAAACCCAGGAGCCGCGTCATAAACCGCAGAAATCATTTCATACCCCAGAAACCGTGACATTTAACGTGTTAAATCCCTCACAACCATGACAGTTAACAAGATACATCTCAGCAACGGAGATTTTAACATGTTAAACCCCACCGGCCGGGAAAGCCACCACATTAAAACCCCATCAGCCACGTCAATTAACATTTTAAATCCCAGCAATCCTGTCAGTTAACATGTTAAATCCCCAGGTTAATAATATCATAGCATAATTTACCCGCGTCATACTGTTTTCCAGGTCGATCTATGCTCACTTGTTTTTTCTTCCCGCGCCTTCAGATATCACCTGTAGTTATTGTGTGACCTAACCTTCAGTTCCGTGTGATAAATAAACCACAGACTGCCAGATCGGTTTAACGATGGGCGGGTTTTTATCCGCGCCTCGCAAAACACGTCCATGGCTGGGAAGGCAGTGATAATGTTAGCCTAGCCTGAGCTCTAACGACATTGCCCAAGGTTAAGGGAAGGATGGCATTGCATTGTAGCCTCGTCTCCCGCTCTATTCTCTCTCTCTTTCCGCCTCCTTTTAACCTAGGCTAACCAACAATTTAACAGTGTTGATGCTTTACTCGTTAAATTCTCCCTTACTTTATGGATCTAAAGCTTAATTCAAGATGTCTAGATTTTAGCATATTTGCCGTGTACCCCTCAAGGCTGGCCAATTTTGCGGTGGCCTTCGGTCTATAAATAATATTCTTCCATTTAATGAAGACGAGATTTATACGTACATATTCTCAGCGTCTGTACACCGTTTAATCATAATTATGCCTTGGAGGACATCAACGAATTCAACCAGTCATCCTTTGAAGTTATTGGAAGTGTCACGCACTCACTCCAAAATTACCAGCATCAATTTTGAGAAATTGTCCTCTTGTCGTTCCGTTTAAACGCCCGGGGTTCGTAAAATGCGTCTGTAACGCCATTTCATAACCTTGTTTTTCTAAGTTAATTGGTGTGAGGGCCGGGTAGAGGGGAGAGACGGGGAAGGAAGGAAGGGGTTAGACTGAGGTGGAGTCAGGAAATAAAAAGACAATGTCGAGACGTATGGTGTAAATTTTACTGCAGCGTTTGGATGGCTGGTTTACTGGACTTAATATTTTTGTTGCCTTATTTATAGACCCCAGGCAGGCTATATGTGTGTGTGTGTGTGTGTCGTCATATTGCTTGTTGGTCAAACAAGTAAACTGGGTGAGCTCACATTTGTTCTCTATGTATATCGATTGGATGACTGGAACCTATTGCCTTTCAGAGGCCTCGCGGCTTCGTGGGAACCAGGTGTGTTGTTCCATTATCGATGCTTCTCACGAGGCCTTGAAGGCGTCTGGCGTTTATGTTTTCGCTCCCATTTTGTGTCTGCCATTTCATTCTGCTTTTTCTACTTCCCTTACGTATGTTACGTAGTTGTGTGTTTGTTCAGGCATCTTCAGCCTGTGTGATTGTTGAGGCGAAGTGGAAGGCTGCTGGAGAGATCAATATGGGATGGATTTATAGTCTCAACTACGTGCAATATTTAATATATTATCTCTGGATGATGCCAGAACCTGCACAGGCTTTTCGGGGCTGCTGCTACGCTCAGTGTGGTTCCTCTGTTAATATTTTGTGCCATCAAGCGTCGTAATGTTAGCCTGTGGCCTCGGATTTTATACTACACCTATTCTGGTGCATTATCCGATTACCATCTGTGACCACGTTGCTGGTTTATATCCTCTCCCAGCGCCACATTAGCGGATTTGTGTACGTTTTGTTGGTAGTTTCCAGTCTTTTATCGAAGCTGTTGAGACTGGATTCCTCGTGTGTGTTTGGGGACTGGTTTGATAGAGACAACTAAAGAGGAATGGGGTAGTCTGTGTAACATGATTTAAATTCTTAGAGTGGCTCCACCGGAAAGGACAAGAAATAATATATTTAGATTAGAAAAGAAATAGATTCTGGTCGGATGTGGGTAAATACTGGTTCGGGAATAGAGTAGTAGTAGATTTATGGAATAAGATGCCAGGTACAGTAGTGGAAGCTAGGTCTTTAGGTAGCTTTAAAGGAAGGTTGGATGTATTTATGGGATCAGTTGGTTGTAGGGTGGACAGACTCAGGACCTGCTTAGCATGGGCCATTAGACCTCTTGCAGTGTCCTCACTTTTTATCTTCTTAAAAGCTGTCCATTTGCTCATGTTCCCTACTAGAGGAGGGGATGCCCTCTTCTAGGTTATGAATAGCGTTTGCGATGAGTAGAGCTCTAATTGGGCGACCTCGCTTGGTAAAGGAAACTTTGGTGATGTTGCAGAATTGATTGCGGCAATACGTAGGTTAAGAAAGTCAGTCTTTTGTAATTTCTAACATGACTCCAGTGTAACAGCTTGTAATTCAAACCTCTCCTCCAGACTTTGTGTAAGACTTTGCTTCTGTCTCTCTGTATTACAGTGCTGTTTTGCTGTTTATCTGTGGCTGGTAACTTGTTTATATACTGCAGCGGTCGCGATTGCACAAGTGGAGCCTCTGTTCCCGTGGAAGGCACATTGTAAACACAGGCCACTGTCTTCAAAGTGCCATCTGATCTACGGTGAATTATTATCTCGTGTTTTCTATGGTACCTCGAAAAGAGAAAATGGGTCAATAATTCGCTGGGTCTGTCTCTGGCATTCCTGGTTTGATGTAATGCCATTTTGCTTGGGTAGGTTACACCATCATGGTTCACGTGGGTCAGGTGCAACTTGGTTTACGTGGGCGAGGTACAACACACAGGTTTACGTGGATGAGGTACCCCGGCAACAGTAGGTAAACTCACATGTCGAAATAACCAAAGAAGAGCAAGAAGGACGTATGATCGTGAGCAGGGGAGGGGCGTGCATCTTATCTTTCTCTCTCCTTTAATTACAGTGTTGACCTTTGACAGTCCAGACCCACAGTCAGCCAGATCACACTGCCAGACCCACAACCAGCCAGGTCACACTGCCAGACCCACAGCCAGCCAGGTCACACTGACGGACCACCGACTTAGTCAAGTAAGACATGAGAAATTGGAGACGTTTGAGAGCTTGGAGGTGTGTAAGGGTTGAAGGGTGTGAGAGATTGAAAGGGTGTGAGAAGTTAGAGGCGTGTGAGAGGTTGGAGGCGGAGTGTAAGGGGTTGGAGGGGGAGTGTGAGGGGTTGGGTGTGTGTGTAAGTGGTTGGAGGTGGAGTGTGAGGAGTTGGAGGCGGATTAGAAGGGGTTGGAAGGGGAGTGTGAGGGTCTGGAGGGGGGAGTGTGTGAGGGATGAGAGTGCAGGAGGAGAGACTCAGGCCACAAATATCAGAGGCAGCATTACTGGCGGAGGCTGGCCCACCCGTGCTCACGGCTTTCAGGTTGGCCACACTCTCTGCTCTTGGGATGGCCACACCCACCCTTCTCTGCTGCCTGCCTGGCCACACCCAACTCTCCTGCCAAGGTGGTTACATCCATCTTCTGCTGCCAAACTGGCCACACCCACCCTTCTCTGCTGCCAAGATGGCCACATCAACATTCAACCACGAAACACGTAATCCAAACGAGAACAAAGAGTTTTTTTTTCTTCTTCCTCAGAACGTGTGTTGTGAGACACCGAATTAAATTACCATCTGACACCCTCAAGGCAAAGTCTATTAGGATTATGGACATAATGGCATCAAAGCTAAACATTTACTCTAATTATGTTATTTATCAGCAAATTATCCTTTCCAAGACTGCACAAGGCACGTATTTCAACTTATTTGTTTTGTTTTGTTTTAGATGTAGCTACTAAATGTTTCCCTCGAGTAAGAAGTTGAATGTGAATTAGAATGTATTTTCCGTTTTTTTTTTTTTTCTTACAGAATTCCCGTCAGTATATTCTCTCTGTAGCAGTTTGGGATGGATTCGTAGCTATTTTCCCTGACGACTGTTGTGTCGGAGGGAGAGGTGGTTGGGGAGGAGCCTTCTTGCTTTACTGTCCTTTTTCCATTTCTGTACTTTGGAAATATAATAGTTTACCGTTCTCCAGTACAGACCCTCATCTTGGACCATTCTCTTCCCTGGATGTGGCCACACCCACGCCTCACGGATGTGCATACCAGCTGTCACCTTACCCCCTGGCTTGCCCTCCTCTGTCCAGCAAATGAATACACATGCTGAAAGCCACAAGGAAAATGAAACAAGAAGATCCGAGCGCTCTCGTAATATTGATTCACATCGGATGCAGAAACGATGTATCCAAACACTCAATCGCTGAGGACTGTCGGATCTTCGCGTTTGAGTTTTCCTTGTGGCTAGCTACCAGCATATTCCCGAGTCATGTGTTCCTTTGTTTTTTCTTTTCAACGTTGGAGTCTCAGGTCACGGACTAAAGTCCACATCAAGGCCGGGCCTTAATTGAAATGTGGAGAGGTGAATGAAAAATGAAAAAAAAAAAGAGACAAGGGAAAGTATATACGAATAATAGAGGAAATGAAAAACCTTTCACAATGTGCCAGGTCATAGGTGAAAGAGGCGTTCCATAATCATGTCTTGTCTTCAGTTCTGGAACCTGAGTGTAGTTTATATCCTCCACACGCTGAGGGGAAGACTATATTTCTGAAATAACGTTTCCACTGTGTTAAAGTCAAGAGTAAAAGAGACATAAAGATCCTTGATAATACCTTACCATGAAAAAGTATTCGTTACTTCACCATCTTATCTAATTCCAGTTATTTGTTGAAATGATACTTTGATCTCAGCAATTTTGGCCAATTTCTTAACGAGGTAGCTAAGTTCAGGCACAATAGACAGGATATAACCATGAATCTGTACGTTAGGTTTGCGTCACCACACAGAAATGAAGCACAAAGATCTGCAGCCATCAATAAGGCCAGATAAGGAATAGCCTCACTTACAGCAAGGCTTTTATGGACTAAGTTATGTTTTTGTGATAAAGGTTTAGTAGAAGACAATGTCGCGTTCCATTCTAGCCAACACTCTGCTATTCGATCAGCACAGCACGAGGCATTCCGTCTAGCGAAGCAGTATCCTTCCCAGGCAAAGCCATTAAGGTAACATCACAGGCGAAGATGTTATCACTTCAAATGACGGCAGCATTTTTAATGATAATCACACTACTCAGGTTGATTGGCCATAAATAGATAGTAGTGATTAACTCGTGCCTTCGAATCGTTAGACGTAACAAGTGGCGTGCCACAGGGATCAGTTTAAGGACCAGCTGTAGTTCTGATACGGGTATATCAGTGACATTGATGATAAAGCTGCACAGAAATTGAATGTTTACTGTTTGAAGCTGACAGAAGTGAATTGACAGACCAGTTTGTCAACTGAATTACATATGCATATGCACCTGAATAACAAATGAAATTAGAATCGATACCTAAAAAGCTTTACAAATCGGCAGGAAAAACGACAATTAGACTATATTTACAATCTCATTTGAGCCACTTCACGAGAGTGAGGAGTGACTTTAAGGTGTAATAAAGGATGTATCATTATTGCGTCCGTAGTTTAATGGTGGACCATTATTGCGCCTGAAGATGACTCAGGCGAATATCTCACTTCATGACAGACTATTTTTGCGCCTCCGGACTTCAAATAAGTTTGCAAATATTCCACTTCTCGCAACCTGTTAGCTTTTCTACAGCCGTGTCTTCACATTAAGCTTTGTATCCATGGATTATTTTGTTTCTAGCTGTCACAAACAAGCTCAACATGGCAAACAATCGTTGATTTTGTGCGTGTACATTGCTTTGTGCTTTTCGTCCCAGGCCAGTCGAACGCCTGCTGGCCCGCCCACCAGCGCCTCGCCAGACGAGCCCAGCCAGAGTCATTCCCGGAGTGGTGTGGGGGAGTGGATGAAAGGGGATGAATCACTCGGGGGTGTATATATCAGGCGAGCCAGGGCCAAGGTTAGGCTGGCCCGCTGGGAAAGTTGGCCGCTCAGGGTGGTTGTGGTGACGTGGGGGGGGGGGGGGGTGGTATTGTTGGAGGGGGGGCTGGTGCCCCGGGGGGCGGGGGGGCG
>JAYMFT010274679.1:0-10576 GCA_038088735.1 Panulirus argus
GAGAGAGAGAGAGAGAGAGAGAGAGAGAGAGAGAGAGAGAGAGAGATTACTATTTACTGTCAGTGATTACTATTTGCGTATTACGGGGAAAGAGTTTTACACCTTGTCTTGCCCCGTGTCTAAACCTTGCATACATCATCTACCATGTCTTGATTCCTAAACATGTATACTTAAAACACACGCACCCCAGCCTAAGTTAGGTGCCTATCTATCGACCAGTCCCGAGGGGGAGGAATGGTCGGGTGTGAGCCGACCACAGCTCCCAGGATTCGAACCCATGCGTGCTGACGCATGGTCTGTAACGCTAACCACACTACACCACGGAGGCCCGTGTGTGTATGCGTGTGTGCGTGTGTTTGTGTGTTGCAGGAGGGCAGGTCGTGGGAGGATGCGAGGCGACGACCCCGGGACAGGACGCCGACGACCTCCAGGAGTAGGATGAAGGGCGCAGCCCCGGGGGCACAGGTGAGGGACACCCCTCCTCCCCCCCCCCATCCCTACCCCCCAGCGGGACACCAATCCCAGCCCACCCCCGGAGCTGGAGAGAGGTCACACACACACACACACACACATACACCATCCCAACCCCTGCCATCCACCTACCACGACATCGTCATGGCAACAGACAACAGCACACCCGTCGCCACAACCACCACCTCCACCACCACAGCACGGATCATCGCCACAAAAGCCACATGGACGCCCGGGAGACCACAACAAATGCCATCAAGGGGCCACCAGATACCCAAAGCAAACATCACCTCACAAGAGCAACACAACAGACAACACAAGGACGGGACACAACACTGCGCCAATTAAGGGAGGAGTTCGTCTCGTGTCCCTTGGGGAAGGTGTCAGGCCGGGGCCACCCCCTTGGCCCTGAGGTCCTCAACACAAACCCTTAATCCTGCGTATTCCATCTTTACTCCCCTACCTTATTCCTTCACAACTACTCCTGTGCTGGAGGGAGGAGCCTTCTCTTTTACTATCCTCTCTCCATCTATATAGATCGGGCGTACGGGAGCCTGTTACCGTCTTCCAGCAGAAAACCTTGTCACGGACCATCAGGTCTTCCGTTACCTGGGTTTCCCAATACACACTCGCCCATACACTGACCCCTCAAGATCTGTGGAGGCTGAGAACGACCCAACCAACACCGGCTGGGAAGAGGAGCCCCAGACACCAGGATCGGGTCGCCACACACGGAGCATCGTTGGCTCCCACGCTCCTGCAGGAGGAGAAGCGGCGGCGGCGGCGGCGGGCGCCGTCCTGGGTCGCCGCCGGGGAGATACACTGTCTACCCGCTGCCTGGAGATACTCACTAAACACTCCCTGGACAGCGTTGTCCATGCATGACGCGTGGCAACAACGTGAGATTACCAGTGGCTCGTACGATGGATTCTCTCTCTCTCTCTCTCTCTCTCTCTCTCTCTCTCTCTCTCTCTCTCTCTCTCTCACCCACAGTGGCCGTCAGTGTCACTCCTTTGCCCCAGGGAGCTCTCACATCTTTCTGCTGGCTTTACATGCGATCTCTTCATCTCACACATATAAAACTTGACAATACATAACTCATACGACTCGTATGTACTTCGTAAATCTATATTTTTTCTCTCTCCCTCTCCTAGCCGGCAGCAGCGGAGGAGAAGGTCCTCTGCCACTGCACATCACACGATCCTACAGCAGGACTGCCAAGAACAAAGATCTCATCCTAAGCTTATCATGCCAGCGTGGGACGGGGGAGAGACTTGTGGTACCGGTTCACATGATATATTATACGACTGTCCCGAGCTTCCCGGTATCTCGGGTATCCCAGGACGCGACGCCCAAATCGTGGATTTTAACATGACACGCTACCGTTGGCGTGATCGTATCATCGTCCTACGCTGAGGTTAGCGTCCTGTGTCACGGCGTTCAAACGCTATACCATGATATACGAGGATGTCGTCCGCTGGTAACATTTCGCGTGCCGCTATAAAGTTGATTCTGACACCATAACCTACTGTTGCTGGCCCTGAACTAGTTCACACATGTATTATTTACTGTGTGTGTGTGTGTGTGTGTGTCAGCATACTGTAGACAGGTGTCAGAAGCCACCAACAAGGGATAGCAAACAGCAGCAAATGCTATAGGCAAACGTGTCGAACCCTTGTACTAATGTCTTCCCTCATGATCAACATAAACACCACCAGTACAAGGCAGGCCCGAGACATCACCACCACCGCTACCATACCTGTCTTTGATACCTGTAGTAAACACACACGACCATCACCACCACCACCACCACATCAGCGGTACACAGGTGTGTGTGTGTGTGTGTGTGTGTGTGTGTGGGTGGGTGTGGGTGTGAGTGTGTGTGTGTACATATATAAAAAGTTAAGAGACGTAGCAACATCACTGCGAAACTCTCTCCCAGCAAAAGACAATTAGTATTCACAAATGGTAATTACACACAAACACACACCTTCACCACCACCACCACACCTGTCTCCTGCATCTACAATGTACACACACCCCAGTCCGACCAACGCCGCGTCATGCTCCACCTTTCCCTTCTCCAGTCACAGCTGCCCCAGGCAACATCCACTCGCCTTCCTCTCAAACAAACCTGTACACATGCTACAACTATATCAATACTGCTTTTCTGAAAAAAAAGGTGTTTTACGTCTCATGTGTAGTTGAGAGACGAACCATCCTGAATAGACGAGCGTGGGATGCACTGTCGACACCTGCAGGTCCCTGCAGATGACGACCACTCAAGAAACCTGTAGCCCACTGCAGATGACATCTACAGATCGCAACAGATGACACACACACAGGTGAGTGCTGCCTGGGACACCTGTAGGTCCCTGTAGATCACTATAGATGACACCTATAGATCCTACACCGGTGTAGAGGAGAGTAGGACAATGACTGACCCGTGTACTGGCACGGCAGAAGGTTACATAAGGTGTCACGGGTTCCCCTCAGGCGGGCCGCCACCAGCACCTACCACTCCCTCAAGGAGCCACCTACGCAACAGTCACCTGAAGCACACTTGTTACTTACGGTTGAGGATCCGCCACGCTCTTCTGCCAGGTTAGGCTACAAAGACCCGCTCCGTCACACCGTCGTCACGTACAGAGGCTACACTTACCATCCCCCGTCACACCGTCGTCACGTACTGCACACCACGTGTTTGTCCCTCAAACAGGCCAGCAACTGAGGTGCCTTATCCAAGACAGTGCTCACATTCCTTTGTCTTCACGTATCACTCTGCCTTTCCCAGCGACTCCTCTCTTCTCCCGGTATTCCAAAAACCGTCCCGATTGTTCTCCGGCTGTTCCTTTGTCCTCTCAACGCAGGAGTGGCATTTCCCAGGCCTTCACATCCCTCTCACTTCTGCCATGTCTGGTGTCACACACACGACACCCACCACCTTTACCCTTCCACACATCTACTTTCCACCACTGACGGAAAAGGGTGACGCTCTCTCGAAATGCCATCCGCAAAACTCCATTTCATATACGACGGAGGAAAAGCTTTTGAGTAAATGATACGGGGAGAATTTCATCAAAACTGAATGTGACGATAAGGGACTGGTACATGTTGTTGCTGTTGCCACTAAGTCACCTATGCTATACAATAAACACCTTCATGCCTGTGGCGATGCAGGCATCAATACACCATCCTAGGTATACAACAACAAGAACAGCAACGTAGAAAAAAAGGAAAAAATGTGTTTATCAATAAAGATTCTCTCCCCGCAAGTCTCTTCTCCTTGTCTACTCCACCGTCACTCCCCACAACATCCACCCACCCACCCTACACATCTATCACTGCCTCCACCCACCCCAAGAACTCCTCCCAGCCTTCCCCTCCTCCCTCTTCATCTGGAGCCAGGGCACGCGTCAGGGCGCGCGTGACCCCGCCCGGTACGTGCTGCAGACGCGTGTTCGTATGACCTCTCCCGGATCGGTCCGACTCCCCCTGTACAGTTAACCATCACTTCCGTCCATTGTTCACTCCCGTCACCTGGGACGGCGCCTTCCCCGTCACCTCGACCGTCACACTCTCTAAATACTCGGCTCTGTCGAGCGCCTGTAATGTCCTGCTCACGCAGCAAAAACAAGTAGGGTGGTTAACAATTCAACTCTCTCTCTCTGACCTCAACATGTTGCCGTCATCGTCAACTGCTAACTCCACGTTACTGAGTGTCACGAAGTAACCCTACACCAAAGGCATTAGGTAACGCTGAGACTCACAGTCGTCGCGTAATGCTGACGTTACCATCATCATGTAACAATCGTCACATCGGCCATCGGGAACTCTTCGTAATTATCCATGTAACGCACTCAGCTGCACTACCAACATACCTTCACACGACACACTTCAACCAAGAGACTTTGCCACACCCGAGCAATGTACAGCTTCAGTCTGTATCACACTTCATAAAAGCGCCAGATCTTTTGAGTCCGACCCTGTCACAACATTCCTCTCACACGTCTTTCATTAATCCGATTAAACCAAAGGGATTAAGCTCCCCTCATTCCTTGCAGATCTTCCTTTAGATAATAATCATTGAAGATAATCATTTATTCAATCCCTTTAACCCAATTGTCCCAGCAGCTTCATCGGCCCACGGGCATGAACACTGTTGTCTGCCTTGGATTTAAGTGTACGTCTAGTAAAGAAGCACAATAAGGAATCACGTCTCCCACTTCCTTAGTTACTGCCCATCTGAAGGTTTGGTTAACAGAGGTCGTGATGTCATCCTGCTGAGCAAGGGACGGTAGCCAGAAACGTACTGCGTCATGCTCTCCCCTCCATCACCATCAACACTACCATCTCCAACACCAACAGCCCAGGCCATTCCCGTGCTATCAACAATGACGTGCCGCAGCGCCATCACCTGCCTGTGGCGCTCGATAGACGCCAACCTATCACGTCAGATGCTCAGCTCACCAGTCATAATAACCGAGGCTTACTCCGACGACTAAAAAACTCTCATCATAACAGCCATCGGACTGCAGGCTGAGATGAAGGCCAGGCCAGCTACTGCCCAACACCCTCTCCCAGCATCCCTCCCCGAGCGCTCACCTAATTCCCGAGTCGTCGATCACTAGCGTGTCCTCACGAAGAGGCTGAGTAACAGGGGCGTCCTCCCGGGTCCTGTGTGACGAGGAACCCATCACCGGGTGATCACTGTCCTCTCCCACAACAGAGCTCCTTAGTGAACGTGACACGTCCACTCCAGCCGACCCAAACGCGTCCTCCGGTCATCCATAAGACACATGATGTATTCAAGTGCCACGACAGTTACCACGACACATGCAGTCATGGGAGCGGGCAACAGAACGCATCCACGTGTCACACTGGGAATAACCAGGGAAGGAGAGCTTATACACAAAGAACTGGGCGTGTCCCGCATGCACAGTGAATGCCAGGAAGACAAGAGCTTTACATTCTTCAGCTGGTCATTATAGACACTTTATGTATACAAGCGACACACACATCCGTTCACGCTACCAGCGAGAGAGCATCTTCATCTCATGATATAAACACGAACTCCCAAATCATTACAAAATAAACAAAATTTATTGTTGTGTCTCAGAACATAAAATATCCAATATTTTCTTCAATAAAAATGAAACATAACCCTTCCTCCCTCCTCTTTACAGGGTTCTACCACACAACCACATCTCCCTCACACACAACCACACGTCCACCTCCCCCCCCAACCTAGCCACCACAACCATCCTCTCCTCTCCTCGTGCTCTACCACACAAAGTAAGTAAATGCAATTTATGCAAATTTTCTCATGGACCGGGAGGTTGCTGCACCTGCTAAGAGGCGTATCCCACGGCAAGCTGTGTCGCATCTACACCATCACTATAATCACCACCACTATCATCATCATCATCACTACGGCCGACCAGCTGTCTCTGGCTCAACACATGCAACAGCTGCAGCAGCAGCGGCAGCAATAGGAACAGCAGGCACACTATCCCATCCCTGCCGCCTCCTGCTGCTGGCTCGGTGGAGCAGCCCTGGTCACAGAGTCCTCCCAGTGTTGTGCACGGTCACCAGCATCACCAACTGTACCACCGCCAACACCAACACAAACACCAGCACCGTCACCGCACCTCCACCAACAGCATCGCCAACAACAGCGACGTTATCTGCACTAAAGATGCACCATCAACGACACCGTCGTCAGCACCGACCTCCAACAGCAACAACAATACCAGCATCCCCACCATCACCATCATCATCCAAGGGAAGCAGCACAACACACACAATGAGGTCATCCCTACCCCCTCTTGGGCAGGACACGTGCGTTTCTCGCTTCCCCAGTAAGGTCAACAACTTCCGCTCCCCCCCCCCCAAACAAGCCTTGACCCGCATCATCTTCTCCATCATCACCAACAACACAACACAATCATCAAAATTATGCCTAATGGCAAATGACTGACGTCAATTTTTCCCATCATTACCATCACGGTCGAAGACAATGGGAATATCCTCCGCCGTCACTTCTCCTCCATCACTATCTTCACCACCAATCTACGCCGCCGTTCTCACCACCATCATCACACACGCCCTCACCAACAGCATCATCCCACACCAGCATCTGAAACACACCATCACTAATCACCACATCTTTCACCGTTTCTCCATCACCAGGGACGCATCACCAACGCGATCTTCACCACTGTTTCACCACCATGCCATCGTCACCAATCACCCACATGGTGCAAACGCTCTAAAGGGTGGATTATCAACCCTCTCCTACACCACACTTTCGACCACTGTGGTAGAGACACTGTAGAGCATCACTGCCAACCCAACACCACAGTAGGGACACTGTACATGGGAACTCCTGCCCCAGACACCCATAGTCCCCACCATAACGGCACGGCACTAGAGGGGGAACTCCAGCCCCATAGTCTCCACCATGGCGATCCAGACGCCACAACTTGCATCAAGGGGACAGCACCCCCGGCCATAACCCAGGCTCCAGGGCCATCAACATCCACCCACCGGCGACACCAGCACTCCCCAAGAGGCGTATACTGGAAGACGACGAGTTACGCAAAGTACTGGAGGATTACAGAGCACGATACATGTGGCCTGAGTGGGGTACAGGTACAGAATATCAGGGGGCCATAGATGGAAATGAACAAAACTAAAAATGTCCATTGCTAGAGTCATGGGGCTAAAATACACAATATCAAAAGCCCGGGGTAAAAATACACAATACAATAAAGGAAATCGTAGAAAAAATATAGAATATACAGAGGAGAGAGAGAGGCTAAAATCATAATATAAAGTGACAATATATAAGGACAAGACATACAAAATATATCATACGTAAGGAACCAGAGATAAAAAAATACACAGAGCCGTAAGGTGCATATACAGAGGAGGAAGAACCACCGGATAAAATAAAATAAAAGAAATAGAAGGAAAAAAAAAGAAGAAAACACGAGGTAATTCAAATACAATTTCCCCAAACTTGTTTTCTGGCCAAGATTCCTGGGTCCTTACCCGAGGGAGATCAGGGGGAAAGTTTCCCCAAGTTTCCACATGTTTCAGATACATTCGCGCCTTTCCTACCATCCTAAACGCTGTAAAATAAAAATAAGATTTAACTATTCATATTTTTTCCACGTGTTTGCCATTTCCCGCGGCAGCGCCGGGAATGGCCTCGTGTGCTCGCATCCCATTTCTCCTGCCGTCGTGGGTAATGCGAGGAATGTCTTCATTATAAGGTTAAAAGTATATCCTAAAATATGCAAAAAAAGAAAAAAAGAAAGTTTAGGTAGTTTAGTTACACGATACAATACATTCCACAGAACGGTAAGTATTATGAACAAAGTTTCAAAAGAAAAAGATAACATATTCCTTTTCTCAAAAGTAACAGCAACTTTTCAAAATAGAAAACATGAACAGCAAAACAATAACAGGATAACACTACAATAATAAAGTACCCAACCCGCTCCTCGGATGATCCTGAGAACCAAAAGGCACAGAGAATAATAAAGCAATATTGTGGGTAGCTTAACTGTGCATTTCCGCCCTTTGGCTGGAGGCAGTTCATCACAGAATCTTGTTTTCGTTATCATCACAGTAGTAAATGTTCTTCCCAAAATAACAGTCGGCTACAAACAACCACTAAACGCCACAGACACAGAGAGTGTCGTCCCAAACAACAGCCCAGCGACACAGGAGCTAGAGCCAGTCCTCCCCCTTCCCCCACACCTCAGGACAAGTCCCGCTGAACATTACTGGAACACATAAGGAAGGCTGGAACGACCACGGCTGCCGGCGTGCGCCTCCCCACGCCCACTCGGAAGAGCCATCTGTCCCTCCCCCTATACTACCTCCACACCCCTGGGGAGCCATCTGTCCCCCCCTTCACCATCACCACACACCTGAAGGAGCTATATGTTCCCCCTACACTACCACCACACACCTGGGAGAGCCATTTGTACCCCTACACTACTTCTATATCCCCGGGGCAATCATCTCTCCCCCTACAATACAACTATACCCCTTGAGGGAGCCATCCGTTCCCCCTTCAATTCCACCGCGTCATGGGGAGCGATGAGTCCTTCCACAATAGCACCACACCCCTGGGGACGCCACCAGCCCGTCCCCCCCCCCCCCTTCGCTGCCAGCGTCCAGACCATTAAGCAAGGACGTCCGTCTCTGCGACCTCCTCCTTCTCCTCCTCCCGGACACCGCCGTAATCACGAGACAGTTCTGGTCTCGCGAGCTGCCGGCCGCAGGCCTACCGAGACCCGCTTTTGTGCTTCTTTTCTTAAAATGATCCCCGACGACGTAAACAAGCAAGCTTACAACACTGGGGAGAGTGGAGGGATGATGCCCTAAATATCAAGAGTGATGGGGATTAGGATAGATCTCACTCCTGGCGTGACGCAAGGGGCGCTCCTGGAACCTGTGTTGTTCTTGACCAGCCAAAGGGAATGAAAGAACACGTTAATATGGCTGAAGGTGATACAGAACTAGTGGAATAAATCACTGACGCGAAAGACTATATGAGGGGATCTTGCTGCTCTGGCAGTCTGACAGGTTAGGTGGATGATGAAGTTCAATCCTAGTCTCACGTACCTTTAGTGAGATGGAGGTTAGATATACCTTGCCCGAACTATAACTTCGGGGGTTGGGGAGGTTAAGAGGAATCAAGTTGTGATAAAGATCTTGGAATATAAATACAAAAAATATAACTTTTAAATGTCAAAACAATTTATGTATTATTACAAGCATAGATTAGGTACCGGTAGGAATTACAACATTCAAGTTAATAAAGGAATATGTGAGGAAAGATGTATATATAAGGCATAGATTTATGATGTATCACACAGTAGAATCTAATTCATGAGAAACACAGACAAACTGGAATATACTGAAACGTGCAACGAAGTGGCGGGTCTGGACTATAGGAAAATGTCGAAAACGTAATCATCTTCCTAGAGGGGAAGGGGGGCATATTATTACCAGACACGGAACAATATAAACCATCTAATTGATTTACAGAAGGATAAATTCGTCAAAGCCGAAGTGGAGAGGACTAGGGTACATGAGGGGGAACTTTTTGAAATGAAAGTAATCAAAAAACACGTAAGGGAACATTCTTGAAGTAACGGATTAAATGACAGATGGAATTCATTGCGTGGGTCTGTAGTGCGTGCAAGGAATCTGTATGTTTCCAAGACAAGGATGGGGACCAATGTAGGTAAGTGGCTGAGAAGCGACGCGATGGCATTGCTTGCTCTCTCCTCGTAGCTACAAATGGGTCATTCCACACACACACACACACACACACACACACACACACACACAACACACACACACACACACACGAAGGAGACACTTATAACATGAATTGTAAGTAAACAGGCAACATGCACAGTCAATACAATAAACCAACACTTACCACCTTCGTCTGTTTCCACAAAAAAAGAAATAAACATTCTTAAAGATGTACATACTGTTATATAAACATTTTTAAAGATGTACATACTGTTATATACACATTCTAAGACACGTACACATTGTTATATAGACATTTTTAAAAACGAACACACTGTAATACAGACATTCCAAAAGATGTACACCCTGTAAATAGATTTTCCAAAACACGTCCACACTTATATAAACATTCTAATACCTACACAGTATTATACAGACATTCTAGAACACGTGCACACTGTTCTATAAACATTCTTAGTGATATACACACTGTTACATAGACATTCTAGACAATATAAACATTACTATAAACAAACTTAACTTCAATACTACAATCTATCATACTACTCTCCTGTCTACTTCCAATTGGCTATATAAATTGCTAGGTAAGGTCAAAAATCTAAAAACCATTTTTATCATAGTATGAAGTAGGAGAGTGAACAACATAGTGAAAGATGGAGCGTCACAGCCTGTCTTGGGTTAAAAAGATGCTCTAGTCTCTCCATACGTCGCCAAGTGTTTACGATTAAATATATATATATATATATATATATATATATATATATATATATATATATATATATATATATATATATATATA